>CALNHX010006119.1:0-95207 GCA_940337035.1 Agriotes lineatus
ACAAACTACTTATTATTTGTTATATTAAACGTGAACGTACACCCTGACGCATTATAAAAATTAATTCCTGTAGTCGAAGGAGTTTGAATTGAAAATGTTTGAGGATTATTATCTATGTTAATAAATTGTAAATCTTGTGTAGAATTATCGTTGATAACAACTATGTTGTCAGTTTGATCTTCACCTAAAATCGTCTTTGCGATTTTCGTTTTATTGAGCACAGATTCCTCCACGTAGGACTCTGTAGTCGCTTTTCCACCCTCCGTGGCGCTTTAAATTTTCCTTACGGCCGCCTGCGTTGGCAAAGAGAGTGGCGGACGTTCTACGAAAACAATGTCCGGTATAAAGTGATGGTTCTGGCAAATGCAGATAGTTCGCAATTTTGCTTGGTACACTACGAAAAGTATGGATTCCAACTGGCTGGACTGTGCATTTGCCATTTCTATAAGTTAGGAAAAATCGGTCGTGGGGCGTCTGTTTAGGACGCAGAGCTAAATACTTGTTAAATAATTCTATGGATTTTACTTTTCCTTCAAACTCTGAAGTGATCACAAACAATCGAGGCCTGTTGGTTTTCGTTTTAGTTATACGAACAACCAGAATTGTTTCTTTGTGCTCTATGTCACTTACTTTGAAATTCAAAAGTTCTTCATTACGTAAAGCCCCAGCAATGCCAAACACAACACAAGTCTAAAATAATTACTACATTCATATCAAATTGGTTTTGAAAAGATTGCATAAATTACCTTCATCATCAAGTAGATTTCATCCGGCGCATTTAGTAAAAATTTAAGTATTTCTTCTTGTGAAAGAGTTTTGGACTTTTTTGGAATATGATTTCTTCCTTTTTGTTTTAAAAAATCCGTAAGTTTTTTATATTTACTAATGTCAACGTCATTTTTTGCTGATAGGGTTGCTATCACCATGGAATAATACGACCACATCGAAGAAGGAGAATACTCTTTCGATAAATCGGAAAAATACGCCAGTAAAAGGTTTACACTATATTTTTTAATTCCGTGTTTTTTGCACCACTCCATGAATATGTCATATTGGCGATTGTATTTTTCGACTGATTTTTGTGGTAGAATTTCGAAAGTCGTCTCTAACGACTTCTTCTGAATTTCAGGCGGCGTGCACTGAATGACTTCTTCCATTACTTTTTATAAATAATTCGCGACAACACTTTTGCTGTTGGAGTTGTGACCTCGTGACAGCGACAAACAATTTTTGTTTAATGACATGCAGTCATGGCTACCTTGATAAATATTAGCGGCAGGTAAAGTGTTTGATTTGTACAGTAAGATAAAGTGTTTGTTTACTTCCGAAAATCGATATGGTAATGCATGGCTCTATTGACGGTTGGCGATAAAAAATATTATTGCCTGCATTTGTCACTTTATTGCACGCTTCTGTCAAACTGTCAAAGTTTGTAAACTCTTACCGTCTTAATACAAGCTTTACAAATTAATTTATTGTTTTTATATTTTAATTCATTATAGCCTCTGACATAAAGGATGATAGGCGTATAACTATCCCCAGATCTGCCGTTTTGCTCTTGTTTGTATTTTGAATTAAAATCATACAAAACGAGGAGTAACCGAGTTTTCTGCGTGTGTGTTAGTTAACCAAAATAATTCAAGGGAATACCCGAGTTTATTAGGAATTCCCAGAAAACCACTGAACTGACTGCATTTTTAAGTCCGTCTTAACTGCATGCAAGCAAAAAAATGTGCTCGCAAACGAACCAGATTGAAATATTCGATTACGAAATGAATTAGGCCGAAAATAAATGCAAACTGACAACTTAAAAGTAAGTACAAATAAAATCCGACATATGCATAAAAAGGCTAAAAAAGCAAAAAACACAAATTTTTCAGAGGTTCCCTTTATGATATACCTATACAAGGAACAAGGAAGGATATTTCGAAATTCAACCCCTAAACGGGTAAAATGGGGGTTCCAATTTTGTATGGAAAAATAATATTAAATATACATTTCGACTTGGCACTTCTTAGGAGTACTCCTAAAAACAAATAAGCAAACACGTACTTCGTGAATTTCCAAAAAACGATCCCTTAGGGGGTGAAATGGGGTAACTAAGCCTAAACATCGATATGGGTGTCGTTATTAAGGTTTTTAGGGACGTTAATTGCGGAAATAGCATATATTTTTATGTCCAAAACGGTAGACATGACATATTTTAAAAACCCTATAGTGGTGAAACGAGGTTTCAGAGACAAATTATTTTTGGGCAGAACAACGTTTGCCGGGCCAGCTACTCTAAAATATAAACGCGGGCGACGTGCAAATAATGTTGCTCATCCCAAGAGTCATCGTGCTGATTGCTCTTAGAAAACTGCCATCGGGACAGTTTTCATTACAACCAGCGCTCGCCCCTTGGCGTGTATAAAATTATCGGTATGTCTCGCCCTTGTTATATTACTAATGATAACACGTAAAACCACGTTTTTTCAGTGACGTCAACCTTCTCTTTTATTTTTAGTTTTTAGGGACTTGTAAATACTTACCTGCTGGTACAATAAGGAAAAGTTTTTTCGAATGAGGTGTAACGCAAACCAATGAATCTTTAGGTATATTTAGTATTATAATATGACCCATATGCTTCATATACCGATTTATATGAGAAATGAGCTGGAAATACATACACTAGACAAAAACCAGCAGAAAAGAGAGACAAAATCGTCAAGCATGGGAAGGAAATAGTTGAAACTATACATTGATTAAAAAATACATAAAATAGCCTACAACCAATTTTTTTTTAAATTCTAGAAAACATTAGTCCACTCAAAAAGCATTAACGAAGACAGTTAAAAATTTATTAATAAATAACCAGTAAAACAAAAGTGGGCGTTGTGTCCAAGGTGGACGTTGTGACCAAATGCGAAGGTGGACGTTGTGACCAGAGTGGGCGTTATGGCGGTGGACGTTGTGTCCAAGGTGGACGTTGTGACCAAATATGAAAGTGGACGTTGTGACCAGAGTGGGCGTTATGGCGGTGGACGTTGTGTCCAAGGTGGACGTTGTGACCAAATGCGAAGGTGGACGTTGTGACCAGAGTGGGCGTTATGGCGGTGGGCGTTGTGTCCAAGGTGGACGTTGTGACCAAATTTGAAAGTGGACGTTGTGACCAGAGTGGGCGATATGGCGGTGGACGTTGTGTCCAGAGTGGACGTTACGACCGACGCCGTAAACTGTTATTCTCAAGAGGCGTCGGTGGACGTTGTGACCAGAGTGGGCGTTATGGCGGTGGACGTTGTGTCCAAGGTGGACGTTGTGACCAAATGCGAAGGTGGACGTTGTGACCAGAGTGGGCGTTATGGCGGTGGACGTTGTGTCCAAGGTGGACGTTGTGACCAAATTTGAAAGTGGACGTTGTGTCCAACATGGTTGCCATACTAGGTGGTGGACGTTGTGACCAGTGGGCGTTGTGTCCAGGCCCCGTTGTATCCAGGGCTGTAGAGTCGAAGTCGGAGTCGGGAGTCGGAGTCGAGGAGTCGGAACTTTTAGGGTGGAGTCGGAACTTTTAGGGTGGAGTCGGAGTCGGATTCGGAGTCCGTATAAATTACCAGACTCCGACTCGCACTTATGAATTTTTTTTTAATAAAAACGCCAAAAGCTATTAAACTATTTGAACGACTGTAGTACTGACTATTTGAAGACAGACTCGGGGTTAATAAAAATCGATTTTTCTTTATTTATGTTAGTTTATGAAACTGCATGTGCACTACTATAACATGTTAATTCATAGGTCCACGAGTGTGCAGAGTGTGTTCTATAATCAGTGTGATCACTGCTTGTAAATTTAAATTCCTGCCAAACCATTTTCAAAATGCCGACTTTGTCCTTGTACAGCGTAGTAGACGGTTTTTCTATGTCTTACCAATAACTGTTTTATGTGATTAACAATAAAACAAGCACAGTACGTATTATTACTATTATTAGTATTACCTCTAATTTCTAACTTTCATAGTGCACCTTATTTTTATGTTTTAACTGTTTCAAGATGTATTTTAAAAGTTAAACGAGTTTCAGCATTTTGTTATATTGTTACTGTTCATAGTGTTTTTGTTTAATTGGCAATATTTGAAGTGCACTTCTTTGGTGTATTTGTTTTATTGATTTGGCATATATAAAAAAATATTATTTAAATCAATGATTTTGTTAATTAAATTCCTCCAGTAAATTCATTATTTTAATCAAATAATTCAAATATGCTCAACCCTGGTCAGACGTCAGACTATTTGAATTTTCTATGACTCAGTAAACTTGTATTATGTAGGCAGGTAGTAAATGACCCCTTAAGAAAATAATCTACTACGGAATGTAGTTAGTACTGTTAGTTTAGTAGACAGGTAAGAAACTCTCTTGTTATAACAATGGCATTTGCACGTTTATGAAATTTTGCCACGAAATGTATTTTTCTTAAAGTAAATTTTATCCTTTTCCTCATTTACGTTTGTAAACCTCTCTGTGTGAAATCAGTACGTTGCTGGCAACCGTGAATACAAAATATGTAAATATGAAATTAATTATAATCAACCATATTCCGCAAAACTTGTGAAATTCGTTACGAGCCGCTACAGTTTATCAGGTAGATGAAAAGGAATGGGGGGGGGGGGTATCAATATTCTAGTACTGTCGGAGTCGGAGTCGGGAGTGGGGGTCGGATTCAAACTACTAAAATATCAGGAGTCAGAGTCGGAGTCGGAGTCGGATTTTTTGTGACCGACTCCACAGCCCTGGTTGTATCAATACATTTCATAAAAGGAGAACTATAATTAATAAATGTGCAACTACACAATAACAAAGAAACGTAGTTAACTATGGCATTTCCGACAAACTTCATTTTTTTGGATCCCCATATGTCATCGTTTGCCTTACTCTTATAACGGGTGTTCATAAACAGTCGTCATCCCAGTTGCTTTGAAAAACAAAATGTTATGTCTTTGATTAATTCGTGCAACACAATGAAACGTCATTGAGTTCTGTCATAGCGCATTTTTTCTCAATTTTAATAGACATACGTTTCTGAAGTCAAAACCTACTGGGATGACGACTGTTTATGAACACCCGTTATTATATAGGTACTCTAGTCTCGGCAAAAATCTAAGTAGGACTTTGACCATATGACCAAAGCAGTCGGTGTCTAAGGTACCTGGTACTCTGCATGCTTAGACCTTGTCCATTAACAAACAAACAAACAAATATTATGTTAGGTTAAATTATGCTTGATAACTGTCAGAGTTGACTGTTGAAAACTAACTTGATTTAAATTTTGGCTGTTAGTCCAGTAAAATGGTAGAAAATAGGGGAATGTTTTGGTGGAATTTTGATATTTGGTTCCTATATGTGGTTTGGGTCGATGTTGCGGAAACATAAACCGGGACAAGTTCTGTAGGGTCATTTTTTACTACTTGAACGTTGTAATGTTGCCTTCCTGATTTTTCATGAAATGCTTTCTATCATGTGTCAATGAATAAAGACGAACAAGTTAATGCAGTACAAGAAGCTTGGGATAGCATCGAAAATGAATTTATTCAGACAATTTAACTTCGGCAAAAATTGTGTGTCCCGCTTTTTATTTCCGCAGCTGTATGTACATGAATATTAGGTTTGCCAACAAAAATTTTGACCGGAAACATTTTTTTAAGCAAAAACGGTGTAAAAACCGATTTTTTTAGTTTTTCTAAAATTACCCGAAAGCTATCCATTTTTCGTAAATGTTGAATCTATATGAAATAAAAGAAGATAAAATTTCCTACATTTTTAGTACTTCTCCGATCAATCGTTCAGCCGCGAGAGCGCCGCGAAGTTATAGTCCAGTCAAATGGTAGAAAATAGGGGAAAGTTTTGGTGGAGTTTTGATATTTTGTTCCTATTTGTTTTTTGGGTCGCTCTACACGAATATCAGGTTTTCCAACAAGACTTTTGGCCGGAAACACGTTTTTAAGCAAAAACTGTGTAAAAAACGCGATTGTTTTCAGTTTTTCTAAAATTACTCGAAAACTATCCAATTTCGTAAATATTGAACCTATATGAAATGAAAGAGGATACAATTTCCTACATTTTATGTACGAGAGGTTTTTCCTCCGATCAATCGTTCAAGCGTGAGAGCTCCGCGAAGTTAGGTGTTAAAAGCAAAAAAAAGGGAATTATCCCAGTTTATTTCAAAGTAACTTGAAAACTATCCATTTTTCGTAAATCAAAAATGGTATATGAAATGAATCTTCATAAATGAAATGTTGGCAAACCTGATATTTGAATACAGCACCCAAAACACATATAGAAACCAAATATAAAAATTCCAAAACTCTCCCCTATTTTCTAGCATTTGACTGGACTATAATTTCGCGACGGTCTCGCGGTTGAACGATTGATCGGAGAAAAAACCTCACGTACATAAAATGTAGGAAATTTTATTTTCTTTTATTTTATATAGGTTGAACATTTACGAAATTGCATAGTTTTCGAGTAATTTTACAAAAACTAAAAAAATCTCGTTTTTACACCGATTTTGCAAAAAAAAACGTGTTTTCGGTCAACATTATTGTTGGAAAACCTGATATTCGTGTACAGCGACCCAAAAAACATATAGGAACCAAATATCAAAACTTCACCAAAACTTTCCCCTATTTTCTACCATTTGACTGGACTATAACTTCGCGGCGCTCTGGCGGCTGAACGATTGATCGGAGAAAAAAACCTGAAGTACATAAAATTAGCAAATTTTATCTTCTTTCTTTTAATATAGGTTCAACATTTACGAAAAATAGATAGTTTTCTGGTAATTTTAGAAAAACTTAAAAAAATCGGGTTTTTGCACCGTTTTTGCTTAAAAAAACGTGTTTCCAGTCAAAATTTTTGTTGGAAAACCTGATAATCGTGTACAGCGACCCAAAAAACATATAGTAACCAAATATCAAATCTCCACCAAGACTTTCCTCTATTCGCCCTTTTTGAGCACCATTTGACTGGACTATATGGCTAATAAAACAAATTCTCTCTGAAGCTAACTTTACCCCTGACTAGGTCATTGACAACCTCAGCCTGTAATTAAGAGGCTCGTTAGTCACAGGTTATTCTGGCGTGATTAAAATGTCACTTAGCGACGTGGATGTTTTTTAGTTTTGCTGTATCTCACATGTAACACAATCTTTTAATTTGATATTGTTTGTACTTTTTATTAACTATTCAAAAACAGAATTCACAATTGATAATCAGAACAAATACTGTCAGAAACAAAAACTACTAATTAAAAACATGGCTGGTTGTATTTTAAACATAACATTTCTTCCCCTACGAGGGCGAGAAGATGGCCGTTGGTTTCTTATGCCTGAACGACCTGCGTGGCGTCGCTGGTGATATAAGAACGGGAATACTGTATCTGTTGATTCTGATTTGTTCCTGCTTCTTCGTATTTGATCAATGTGTCGCTTATATCGTTTTCCCAGGTAATCAATTTCGACAACTGGGACAACACCTTCGATCGAGGCAAAAAGCTATTGTTGGTGGAGACTTTAATTCAAAGTCCACCAGATGGGGATCCCCAGTAGAAGATAGAAGGGGGAGCATAATGGTAGAATGGATGGAGGAACATGATCTCCATATACTGAACCGTGGCGTGGGAACACACCGACCTTTGAGAGAAACGGTTGTGGATCATACATCGACATAACCGGGTGTACTGAAAACATCATCAGAAACGTGGGTGACTGGTCCGTGAGTGAGAAAACCTCAGCGATCACAATGACACCTTCTTCACAGTCCAAGACCGGATAGTAAAGAGGTGCCCAGAACAAGGATGTAGGAAAGGATGGACATTTGACAACGAGAGGGCGGGAATGTTCGTAGAGACAATTAAACAATCCATAGAAGAACAGGAAGATTACACGGCAGGACGTTTCATGACGAAAATTGTAAATCCTATGAATACAGTATTTCAACGAAAAAATATCCGTATCGCCAGGAAACCAATGTTCTGGTGGAATGAAGACATTGCGAGAGCACGAACGACTTGTATCAAGGAAAGGCGGCAGGTAACGCGAGTAAATGCCAACTTAAACGCGAGACAAGAGCAGAAAGATGAGCTGCGAAGAAGATACAAAGAAAGCAAAAAAAAAATACTAAGGAAAGCTATAAAAACTGCCAAGAAAAATGCATGGCTCAAACTATGCACAGACATAGATGATGATATCTGGGGTGCAGGTTATAAGATTGTCACAGGTAAATTGGGTTTACGCACACCGATAGTCTTGTCTGACGAAGAACAACTAGCAACAGCCAGTCAATTATTTCCCGCCCACAAGAAAGTAAGATGGGCAATGAATGACATAGCTCCTGAAAGCATCCCCATCTGCACGGAAGCTGAAATCAGGGAGGCGGGAAAAAAGATAAAGAAAGGAAAGGCTCCGGGTCCAGATGGGATTCCCCCAGAGATTGCTAAGCTGCTATCAGAGGAAAACAACGAGTTGTGCCAAAAAGTCCTGGGAGTGATGATGAGACGAGGAGAATTCCCCAAGGAATGGAAAGTGGCCAAGCTGGTACTAATTGAAAAAGGAAACGGAACATACAGACCTCTCTGTTTACTAAATACTATGAGTAAACTGTACGAACATGTATTAAACAGTAGAATACAAGAAATCGAAGATCGAGGAGGATTATCAGACCACCAATACGGGTTTCGGGAAGGCCGATTCACAATAGACGCCATAAATAGGGTAATAGCCGCTGCGAAAGAAGCAGACAGACAAGGGAAGTACGCTGTGCTGGTAACCGTAGATGTCAGTAACGCCTTCAACTCGGTGCCTTGGGAGGGCATAGTTGACGTACTGCAGCGCAAACGACTATCAAACTATCTGGTGAACGCATTTAAAAATTATCTCTCGGATAGGAAGCTAGAAGTAGGACAAGCCATCACAATGGACGTAACTAGTGGGGTCCCACAAGGCTCAATCGTTGGCCCCTCCTTGTGGAACCTATATTATGATGGAGTTTTTGAACTAGAGCTGTCCACAGGAGTCTCATTAGTAGGGCACGCGGACGACCTTGCCATGTTGGTCTTAGGAGAGAGTCGACAAGAAATTGAAGACAACATAGAGTGGTCAACGAATAGGGTCGGAGCATGGCTGAACAGGAGAAGACTAAGGTTTGCGCCGCATAAAACGGAAATAGTGATACTAGCTGGAAAGAGGAAACTGAAAGATATCCAAGTAACAATTGACGACCACCAGATCAGAAGTAATAAGAACCTCGAATATCTAGGGGTCATTATTGGAAAAAACCTGAACATGGGCTACCACATCGAGCAAGTTGCTAATAAGGCAGAGAGAGCTGTAGCCGCCCTGAGCCGACTACTATCAAATGTTGGAGGTGCGAAACCCGCACAAAGGATGGTGCTGTGATCCATAACTAATTCGATTGTATTATACGGCGCTCCAGTATGGCAGCACTGTCTGCAGGTGAATAAACACAGAAAGAAGCTGGAAAGCGTTCAGCGAAGATCAGCAATAAGAATCGCTTCTGCCTATCGAACGGTATCGACCCTCGCGGTGCAAGTGGTAGCGGGGGTAATTCCTATTCACCTGATGGCTCAACAAAGATCGTATAATTTAGAAAGGAACCCCAGAGCACAAAAGATGGCGGCAAGAGAAGAATCCCTAAATAGCTGGGAAGAAGAGTGGTCCCACTACACAGAGACAGCCAGGTGGACAAAACGTCTGATAAGACGGGTAAGACCATGGGTCAATAGAACCCATGGAGACGTAAGGTACCATCTTACACAATTTCTGACCGGCCACGGTGCTTTGCCTACTACCTCAAAAGGACCTAGTAACC
This sequence comes from Agriotes lineatus, assembly GCA_940337035.1. Taxonomy (NCBI): domain Eukaryota; kingdom Metazoa; phylum Arthropoda; class Insecta; order Coleoptera; family Elateridae; genus Agriotes; species Agriotes lineatus. Next base: position 9,859 of record CALNHX010006119.1, read on the forward strand.
ATCGCAACCACGTAAACAATGTCTTAATGAAATCGCGTCACTTCATTTTACTTTACGCATCGCCATGGCTAACCTGATTATTATTGTAATTCGTAATTTTTCTGGAACTGGTTAAAATTATTGACAAATACATCACGGTGCGTCCATCGTCACGCAACAGTTTTATTGAGTTTGAGAGTTTTTGTGAAGTTGAAGATGGAATCTGAAGATAATTGCACCCCGTCTGAAGTATTTGAAGCGGCTCAGAGAGCAACCAATGAGTGGTTGCCGGCCAAATCGCGCGACCTTTATGAACGGCGGTACAACGACTTCATCAAATGGTGTGAATCGAAATTTAAATTATTTAATAATTTTGTCATTTATTTAGGACCGTAGAAAAAATGTTGTACGTATTTCGAGTGTAAAGAGCCATTTTGGTATTCGGTTGCTTTTTTGCGCCTCGCTACCGCTCGGCACGAAACTCGCATCCTCATACCAAAATGGCTCTCTTTACACACTAAATACATAAATATCTATTACGATAAAAGTGCGTAAAGCTACTCTTTAGGCACGAGTGGGGCAGAGTTAAAACGCGAGTGAGATGCTTTACGCATGTGTATCGTACAATATTTTATCTGCGATAGAATCTAGAAAACACGGTAAACATAAAAGAAATTAATATAAATTAGGATTACCAGCAACCGGTCGTAATTTTGCGTGTTTTAAAAATTTTTAAACACGTTGGTACTGACAACGTGCCTAATGAAATCTTTTAAACACGTTACTACTGGCGACGTAAACTAATGAAAACATGTTATTAAACAGCCGTTTTACAAACTTAAAACTGCCAACTAAAAGTCAATTTTACACACTATCGTAGATAATAGCTATTTAACAAACAAGTATGTTAATGAGAGCGATTAATAATCGAATCATTTTAACGCGTGAGCGCTAGCGAGTGCGTTAATTGCAGATATTATTAATCGCCGATAAACATACGAGTTAGTTACAATATTTTTCAGTTAATCGTATATTATTTATTTGAAGAAAATATAATTTTATTCCATGAAAAAAATTTGACACTTAATGTTTTGATATTAATGGTACCGGGTGACCATAAATGGTTGTCATTTTTTTCTTAGGTTGGCACTGTTTATGTTGGTGGCACTGTAAGTCTATGTCAAATTCGAGGTTAGCAGGTTAGGTTTTGCATCAGTTTTGGCCTTATTAATGAATGATTTTTATTAATGAACGATTTAAAAAATCTGTGTATGTAGGTGGCACTGGCTAAGGGTAATTAATAGACGATTCTCTATACATTAATGAAACCCATAATTAAACGATCAACGGAAAATAGTATATTGTTTAACGAGTGACGAAAGTAGCATTTTCTGCAAACGAGAGAACAGTTTATCAAACGAGGCGTAGCCGAGTTTGATAATGTTCTCAAGTTGCAGAAAATGCTTTTCGACGAGTAAAACACTATACTTTTTCTATAACCATGGTTCACTATATAGGTGTATAAAAAGTTTGAGAAAGTTCAATTATCTTTAAAGTGATCTTGACGAAAACGGGATTTAGGGATATACCCGTTTTTAATGCAGATAAAGTAGCCAGTGAGAAAAGCTAATTGTCATACCATGCTTGTTTTGGCTTGTACCTGTATGTTATAATTGAACTTTTCCAAACTCTTGGGATATACTCTATAAAATACTAAAAATGGAATCTAAGACTGCAACAATTATTTTATTTTATTAATAATTTACAAACTTTTAACAACTCAGTACTAACAAAAAATTATTTTTGATTCACATATTGATTGATAGTTATATTAGAACAATTATTTAAAATGATCGGGCTATCAGAAATAAGTTTTTCTTTTACTGCAGTAGATGACGATATATTTGTTCTGGTATTTATTAACGAATTGTTAGATGTAGATGGGTTAGGGAATGATTTGCAGGACTCGAATTTTGCAGAGATTGTAAGATTTTAGACTGTACTTGTGATTTTCCGAGAAAAGATTGATCAACATATCCTTCAGCTACGCTGCTAGATTTCCAGCCACCGTGATTTTTTAACTGAATTAAGCCACCTCCTGCATCGACTAGTAGGGTAGCAGAACTTCTCCGGAAACAGTGGCCTGTGTACTTTTGCGAATCAGGCAAATTTAGGTACTGGGCTATTTGCATTTGAAACTTGCTGAACTTATTAATACCCACAAACTGTTTGGTACATTTACCATTTTGATAGTTGACGAAAAATCTTGAATTAATTTCATTCATTTCTGATGGACGAAGGTTGATATACTTTCTACAAATATCATAGAAAAATCCGGAAATATGAAAAGATCGTGAAATTTTTGTTTTAGTATTACGTATTTCAACCAGTAGATTATTTTCAGTGTCTCTAATATCGTTTGTGGTCAAATCCTTCAGTTCATGACAACGGCAAGCACCAGAAATTCCAAAAATTAAAGCAGTCTAAAAAATAGAATACTATAAATACCTAGATATCCGTTTAAATTATAATAAACATGTTTTACCTTGATCATTAAATATTTGTTGTCTGGTGCGCTTTCCAAGAAATTATTTATGTCGGTGGCGGAGAGAATTTTTGATTTCTTGGACTTAAATCCGTCAGATTTTCGCTTTGTTGTCTGGTGCGCTTTCCAAGAAATTATTTATGTCGGTGGCGGAGAGAATTTTTGATTTCTTGGACTTAAATCCGTCAGATTTTCGCTTTAATAAGGCACGCAATTTGGGATATTTGCTAATATCTACGTCATTTTTAATTGATAATGTAGTTCTTAGCATTGAATAGTTTGACCATAAAGTGGATGGCTTAAAACTATTCGCCAAATTTCCAAAATAGGCAAGTAACACATTTTCTGAGTAAGCATTTACTTGATTTGAGGCTCTCCAATCCATGAATTTTGCATAAATTTGTTCATATCGGTCCTTGGATTTCGTCGGTAATAATCCGTCAAGAGTCTTCTCAGCTTCATTGGTAATTTCTGGAGGAGTATCGGGGAAATTAAACTCATCTTCAGAACTAAAACTCATAATAAACTTCAGCACTTTTGCGAAATTACGTTTATATCGCGCAATTGACAAGTCTGTCTAATATCGCCGTTTGAAAGCGTCACATAGTAACAAAAACACTAAAACACTACCGCCCGAGAGCAAGGCTACTTGATGAGACGTCCTGTCAATTTCGTGATAATTATTATAACTGTATTTTGCATTTATTACGTTATACAAAGTAAATTTACACGATTTTGTACTAAATCATGTTTTTCTATTGTGCTTTGTAAAATTAAATTACAATTGGATATGGAAGAATGCAGTTAATATCTGAAATTGCAACTACTTACTTTCGTCACTAGAGACGAAAGTTAACGTTATGGGATATTCTATCACTGGTAGCGGAATTGGCGTTTTCGGTTGGGGTAAAACGTGACGAAAGTTGTTCATTTTTAAATGGTTATAGAAAAAATATTTTATTTACTAGCAACGTGATATTGTACATTTTCGTCATAGAAACAAAATATGAAAAGCTACTCATAACTCCCAAGGGACCTGTCAAATGTTTTCTCCCTCAAACTCTTGGTAACCATTCAACTATAGGCAATGTCTTAGCAACCATACACTGAGGCAACCCTTGATGTTACTTAAATATTCTAATTTTAAATGTCATTATGACATTTTGAGATTTCATACTATTGTTACTAATATGCTAGTAAATAAAATATTGTATGCACCACGGGAGATATTCATGTTTTTTACCCTAGGTTGACTTGCAGACCTCGGGCCAGAGCCCTCGGTCTGTAACACGTGTTAACCTCCGGGAAAAAACATATTCATATCTCCCTTAATGCATAAATATCTATAATTGTAGCGATACAGAAGACAGAATTTATAATAAATGTACAAATATTAGTCTTATAATTCTAACATCGCAAATCGACGGGAATTGTTTTTTGTTAACGGACCTTGACTTCTCTCGAATGCGTTATCAAGCGACGCCGCGGATAGACTAGTCGGCGGCAGTTAAATGGAACACAGAAGGTCCAATCAATTGAAAACGTATTGCAGCTGTGCGTTTACGATTCTGTTAATGCCGTATGAAGCACGCGAGCTTGCATTCACAAATTATTTGGCGGTGTACAGAGACGTACTAGCTCAAAATACTCGGAGCGCCTAAGCTTGGAAAATTAATCTAACAGGCTGTTAGAAAATGTAGCCACATTGTTTACTGCTAAATGTGCTAGTTTAGGTTAGCTGTACTTGATGATTTGTGTGTAGTTAGTAAGGGGTGTTCATTGGAATTTGTGTTCTAGATAACTAGGGTATTGGTGAAGTCATGTCGTGCATTACACCATATGGTGTCGTACATGAACAATTGAACACGATCACAGCTGACTAGACACAAATTCGAATGAACACTTCGTTAGCAAAATGCTTGCATAGTGTAATAGTTATTACCTAAGAAGTTCGGAAGGTAATTTTCCCGAATGAGTTGTTTGCATCACGACCGAAGGGAGTGCTGCATGTAGTGCGAATTCGGGAAAATTCTTCCCGAAAAAGTTAGGTACAATGTTTTCTGTATCGAATAACTGAAGATATTTTAAAAAATATAAAAATTATTATTTTGTTTTACTACTTTACTGAGTTACAGCACAAATCACTAAACTTTTATACGCATCCTAGCAGCTTGTTAGCTTTTGTGGACGTTTACAGCGCTTCTGGTGTTTGAAGCGCAATTAAACCAACGAGGGGCAATTATAAAAATTTACAAAAAACACACAATTGCCCTAGTTTTTGTGGAAAGTAAAAAACACCGCAGTGCGGGTAAAGTAACTTTTGACGCATCGGGAAAGACCGGTAAATATGAAGTTTGAAGTCATGAGTACAATAACAAGATTAATTTGTCTATGTGGACGGCGGTGCTGTGTTTACAGCCGTATCTACGGAAACAAAAGTGTTATCTGGAAACTACTGACACAGGTGTCAAACGAAATTATCTCAATGTAGAGAATATACTCATATCAGGTAAACGAAGGAACTGAAAACATTAATTTTATGCAGTATGGAGTGATCACCTCCTCACATTTACGGGCCAGTTAAAGAATTGTTAACTGATGTTTTTCAAGAACGTGTTTAAGCAGACATTTTGTACGTAAGTTTATGGCCACCTGATCTTAACTCGGCGGATTACTGGCTGTGGGGTTATTTAAAACATTAACAGCCAGTCTTATAAAGGCCACTAATCTGACGTTAACTTTAATTCGCTGTTAAAATAAACAAAAGCGCATAAAAATGTTTTTACTAATGAATAAAATATCATAAGCACTGACGTTTTGATGCTTTTTTGTTTATTTTAACAGCGAATTGAAGTTAACGTTAAATTAGTAGCCTTTATAAGACTGGCTGTTAGTGTTTAGAATACAATCAAGAACGCTGCAAGAATTAAAAGGCAGCATTAGGGAGAAAATTAGTCCAATTCAACCAGAAATATTACATAATATTGTGTACAATTTGAAAGAAAAGTTGGTAATCTTACACCAACAAAATGGATCTCATATTGAACATTTGGGGTTAGTAGTGTTGGACATAAAAAATCTCATTATTTAAGCAATTCCATTTCGTTTACTTCTAGTTATTAGTTTAATTTGTTGGGTTGTCATGGGAAAAAGTTGCTATAGCAGTAAAAAAATGAATAAAAATGTTAAGATTATTACAGAACGTGCTGTAATAGTATTTACTATACAAGTGGGATAAGAACATCATTAATATACCTACGTGTGCACACAAGTATAGGTATTAATGATGCATTAGCACACATCTCGTATTGTACAAAATTTTATCTACGACTTGCCTAAAATTGTGAAAAGTGCATTAAGAGAAATTTCAGATCTGTCATTGTCAAAAATATTTTAGTAGGCAAATGTCATTATGTCATTCATTTGACACTATTTTAGTTAGGTAATGAAGCCGTTACACCACTCAGTTAGGTAATGAAGCCATTACACCACTCAGTTAGGTAATGAAGCCATTACATAACTGAGTGGTGTAATGAGCTTCATTACCTAACGGAAATAGTATCAAATGAGTGACGTAATGAGTTACTTATCCCACTGGACTAGATAAATAACTATTATGCAACAAGTTAATAAAGCGTGTCTTTTTTTACATTTGAGAAATTTACACACACGAGCGAAGATGCTTTATAAACGAGTTTTTTAATTAATAAAATTTATTACATTTCTATGTATTTTAAACTTCCAATAGTTGGCAACGCATGGTTGTCATATAAGCTTTGTAAAAAACTGAAGTATATTTTTGCTGGCACTGTCAGTCTATGTCAAATGCGAGGTTAGCAGCTTAGGTTTTACGTCAGTCTGGCACGAACTGACGCAAAATCTAACCTCGAATTTGACATAGACAGCGTCACCAACAGTAGTGATTTTTTCATTTTATATTTATATTTCACACTTTTCAATAATGACATATTTTAGACAAAATGTCAAATAACAATTACTAGGTAACCAATGAGATGTTGCGAAAAATGTCAAATAATTTATGGAGGTAATTTTTATTCGATTAAAAACAACTTATAATTATTATATACTATTTAGGTAAGTACTCGCTTATTTCGTTTTTTATGTTGTATAGCTTATTATACTATATTAGAAACATACGAGATATAAATTAAATTTCCATTTGTTATCGATATTTTCCTTTACAGCACTGTAACCCTAATTTTACGTTTTGGCTTACTGCTACTTGCATTGAATATTTAAGTCTAATACGTAAATTTTTCACATTTTGCAGATTGCTCCCAACTGATTTTGAATTCGGCACCAGCGCATAACATATACTTGATTTCTATTCCACTATAAAAGTTTCTGTACGTCCCAAAGACGAACGAGGATTATGGGAGAATGCTTAGTAGACTGCGGTGTACAACGTAAGTTGTGTAATAGTTTTAAATGATGCACATACGTTAGAAAAATGGCAGACCAATATGATGTTTCACCTGCAGAACGAAAAAATTTAGAAGCAAGGGCGAAAAGAAGAGCCGTATTACGAGCAGAATTCCTGAAACAAGCAACTGATCCTCACAGACATGGATCGGGCGAAGGAGGCGTTGTGGTAAGTACAAAATCAACTTTTAATTGTTAATTGGAGTAGGCACTGGTTAGATAATGCGTTGTTGCCATGTGTTTGGTTACCGGTAGTAGTACATCGCCGTAACCTTTTAGGCGCTTTCGATTTGCACACACGAGCTGCTAGGTGCAACTCGGGGTAGATGACTACGCGTATTGTTTACAAGAACATTTTGCTCCGGATCTACTCAATTTTACTTTCCCTCTTCCCCTCGTGCACCTGCTCTATGGTTGGGGTTTTACTGTTCCACAACTGCTCCGTTAATTAATTAGGTTAGTTTGACATTTGTTTGGTGAACTTTTACATGAATAACCTAACATTTGGGAAATTGTTATTTTTTTTAGAAGATAAACAAACGAAACTGCCTACTGTTCTTGCAGCTAGTATCTAACAGTCTCCTAGTGCTGTAAATTACAACAAATGACAGCATAAAATAGGTTAAGTCACGTCATAGAATATCGAAACTATTCTGTGGTCCTGTGATAAAGTGATTTTACGTGTATTATTTAAAACTACTCTAAGTTACGTCGAGCTGCACTAGAGCGAGTTACTCTTGCACATACAAACACCAAATCGAAAGCGCCTCTTGGCAGCAAAATTTGTATGAAATTAATACCTACTTGTGTATTATTGCTATTAAAACTATAAGTTTGTTTAATAATTTAAATATAAAATGTGTTGTCTGGTATTCCATCATTTTTGTATTTTTATTTCTTTTAAATCTACATTCAATTTGTTACAACTGGACATGCCGCTATATTAGGATATTGGAAACTAAAAGAATTTAGCAAGTATTAAATGGGATACAAGTTGCTGAAATAAGGGAGAAATTTCATGATGCCATTGTTTAATTTTTTTATTTGTACTCAATATCGATAAATGCAGAAATATAAAAATATACCAAATGTTCACACCAATATACTTTCATTATTAGTAAAGGTAGGTACCTATACAAAATGTGCCTAGAAAAAATGTCTAGTAATTTAGTACAATCTATTGTACCTAACGGTATTTATTATGATTTTATATTTTGTGTTTTGAAATATAATTTGTAGTATCTTAAATTTTTAAATGTAAATCATAGGCTTTGCAACCATTTGAAAGCTTATTTTTTTCTCTTTATAATAATATAAGGCTTGATATACCGACACGTCACATTAAGAGAAATATTGCACAAAAACGACTTAATTAGAAAGACCCCAGAGGGTTGTAAAAACAGTACTATGCCCACTTTAAGAGTACGTAGGGAGTTAGCAACTAAGGTGGATTATCGTAAGTTCTGTCGATCATTAGAAATAGATATTTATAATATCAACTTCAGAGAATGAAATTCACCAGTGTTTTTCAAGAAAACGTTAAAAGCTCCGAATGAAACAATAATTATTTTGAAGATTTATGTATTGGTGTAGAAAAAATTCTAATTTCATATAATATTGTTTGAAATTAGGCTGTTACGAGCCGGCACTACATATATATTTCAGATTTCGACGCTGGATCTATTACATTGAATTGTTTGTGTAATTATAACCTCATTTTTAACATATTCGTATTGCAAGTGAAATTGTGTTTATGCCTGTTAATAACTTTTAGAAAAACGCACTCCTTGAGAACTACTTATTGTCATGGCAAGTATTGTTTGCCATCATGCTAAAAGCTACAGTGTTGGTTGCATATTAAATGCTGTTTATAAGCAACATATACGTATTTTATCTAATACTCAATAGTAATATGGTGTTTTACTAGTTCGTTTTGAACAACTAAACTGGGCTATTACTAGTGTGTTTACATCATAACTCATAACCCATGTTACCCTTAACACAATGGGTTATAATAAATAACCCACATTTGACTTAACTCACTCTCGTGGCTTATATGTAAATACTTTTATTTGTTCCTCACTTGTAAACATCAATTTATCGAGTCCCTGTATTCACCTTGAAAATGTTTCTTAACTGGCTAGCCAGTAAAATTTTACAAGCGTGCTCATAGATAAATGATAGCGTGCAAAGCCAGAGTTGTCTTCCTTAGTATGTGTCATATTGATGAATTTAGTTGCTTGTCAGTTTGACATTTTGAATAAATGGTAAATTTCTAGTTATTTACAAGTGAGGAACAAATAATATATTCAACAATACACGCAAGGTAACAGGTTTTACTGGCTCAAGAAGGTGATTGGCTCGCCTTTGGTACGCCACTCATATCTTTCTATTCGCCAGTAAAAACGCTCTTACCTAGTAATGTTAAATATCGAGAGATCCAAAAAAAACTGTTCCTCAGCGGGCTGTGGAAATTCAATGTACGAATAATATGTTGGTGACACTGTACGTCAATGTGAAATTCGAGATTATCAGGTTAGGTTTTCCGTCAGTTATGACACAAAATGACGCAAATCCTAACCTGCTAACCTCGAATTTGACATTGACGTACAGTGTCACCAACATATTATTCATACGTTGAATTTCCACAGCCCGCTGAGGAACAGTTTTTTTTGGATCTCTCGATACTATAGCTGACTTTCAATTAATTTGTCACTTCGACTTTTCGCAACTGTCAATACAAAATTTATGCCTTTTTGTTATTTATTGAGTTGTTGGATAAAATTTTGTATGGCAGTGTGTTATTACAAATAGTGCACTCGAGAAAGGTCTTTCTCGGTCTAACGGCCTTGATGGCTCAGCTTCTTTGTCATGGATTATGTATAATAACACACTTGTACCATACATAATTATTACATGCTACAGGAAATATGTAGTTTTAAAATTGTTTGAAAATGCTATAAGTTTATGACCTTATAACACTCTCATTACTTATAAGGATAAAAATAGTATTTTTCCCGCTGCTGATCATGTTAGTCAGTGCTACAGCCTTAGTAACAAAACGTGTAAGTCGGTGATTATATTTTTTTGCTGCTTTCCCTTGACAACGGAACTTGATATTATTATTAAGTTCCTAGGATAATAAAATTAACAACGCAAGATGCAGACTTAAACGTTACGTTTATAATTGCAAGTGTTTATGTGACACGTGACACTCACAGGTAACACGACTAACGAAAATTAATCCTGGGGACAGGTGACAAACCGAAAGATTTTTCAAAAATCTAGTAAAATTTCAATAAGCAGCGGGAAAAATATAATAAGATAACTCTAAATGTATCGTCTATTAACATTTTCGGCAGGCAACAAGCCGCGGCTTTGCCTTGGTTTGTACTTGCCTACCTCAATTGTTAATAGGGCCTTACATTCCTTGTTACTTAAATAGCTATTAACAAATATCCGTCTTCGTTCTTTTAACATATTTGTTGTCTTTTTAATCAACTATGTTTAGGCTACATCCACAGAAACTTCAAACTCCAGACTTGTTCTTCCAACGTACCTATATCGAGTCATCAAATAAATTTCAGATTTAGTTTGATGTGGCTCAATATAAATGTAATGCTCAATCTGAAATTTATTTGTTTACTTGATATAGTTTTACTGTTCAGAATTCCTGTCATTATGGTCTTTAGCTCATTTAAATCTGTTTTTGCGCATACTAATCAGTAGTGGTTTTCCCTTAGTCTACAAAATGATCTAGATTTTTTGAGAATTTGCACTCGAATACCTCAAAAATAAAACTGTTTATTTTATTCATAATCGATTTGAATGATGTTTGGCCTTGGAAATTTGACAGTTTTGTGCATGTAAACTGGGCGAATCCAACTTTTTACTAGAGTTATAGTATTTTTATTTTGAGGTTATGAATCATTACTACATAGGTCTATATTGCCAGTGTTAAAACACATAACAGCTTTGAAATGACGAGCTTATAATATTATTTCTGAATCTGAAGATCTATGACTATAACAAATGAACTAATATATATTTTTTAACTTTATATTATTATTGTAAGAAACTGCGTGGCGCAGATGGGTAAACGCCAAGCTTGCATTAAGCAAGTCCTCGGTTTGAATCTCGCTGGGGTCGGAATTTTTTCGTTTCCTTGGCGATTAGAATCGGGCTTAGTGAGACCATTCACAGTTGGGCACCAAATTAACTGTGCTCTACTCAGAACCACAGACCTAAGAGATAGAGTAACAAGGTCAACACATCACCAAGACACACAACTCACACAATAGTTGCTGCGCAAGCACCAAAGGCGCGCTCCAACTCTGTATCCCGAATCCGGGGCAAGTTGAGCATTGTACCGCTAGATGCCAGCGCATAAAGCACCAGCCTCTACACCGCAAGGTAAATGAGGTTACAGATTATACATACATACATACATACATATTATTATTGCATGTATCAAAATGGCATTAGCTCATATAAAACCTGATTGAAATAATTACCTATGTATGTCAAAAATATTAATTAAAGTAATATTTAAATCTTTTCAATAATAATGTTAGTAATTTTGGAAAAATTAATATCTTCTAACATCGCGTTTAACAGTTGTGGTGTTGCATGTTTCCATTTCTTGCTAGTACTGTATGCAGGAAGATGCTGGGTCTTGAAATTGTCTTCTGTACTTGTTTTGTAGTTATCAAGTCTCTGGGATGCTTATATAGTATTTTCGTTTGTTATTATCGTTTCCTCATATATTTCACATATCTTCTTGAGTGTGTATCTCTGTATACAATTTCTTTTTACATTCGGTTTAGTACTTTTTCCTTGCTAACTTGTTTGCCAACTAGATTTGACAGTAATTCATTATACAATGATACTAGGCTATCCCAATTCTTCCCATAAAGAAACATTGCAATTTTGATGCCAAAGTGTATACCCCTTATATACCAATTTTCATTACACCATCCAAGGATTCAGAATCTGTGTCAGACTCCCCCAATGAAATATACCAGAGGAATATTTTCTATCGTAAGATCTCCCAAGCGTTTTGATGATTATAAAAATGTTGCCGCATGTCTGGAGTACTCGAGCCATAAATTTGTTACCCTATTTTTGGACGAAGGTTGCGAATCTATATGCTTATTCTAGCAAGTTTTATAGAACCCCTATGCCATTTCAATTGATTGTATTGACGATGACATGAAGGTTTTGATATATCCACATTTCATTCAAATGTTACATTTTCACTAGAATTTTTGAGTTGTTAACATTTTCGTAAAAATTAAATTTTGTTACTCATTGATTTTATGATTTTATATAGTGTTGTTTGTCTTTCTTCAAATTTCAATTGTTCTTTTCTGTCGGTAGTTTACCTATAGTAAAATGTTTATTTGTAATATTATACTGTCATTGGAAATCTTCTCTAACGTTATGATACCAAAATATGTTTAACACATTTACTGGTAACTGATGTCTTCTAAAGGTGCGTATCCATTTGTTGCGTATCCACGTATCGTATCGTCGTTGCTTATCAGTGGAGACGGGAAAACGTTGCACCGTTGCGTATCAAAATGTGATACAAAGAAACGCAACGGACCCGATCGGTCATTTGGCGGTTTTTCGCCATGACATCAAAGAAATGCAACGCCACGCAGTGAAATCAGTATAGACGGCACGTTGTTATAATCACGTTACATGTTCATTCTTGTCGCAGACTTGCACCAAGCTGGTAATCAAATTTGTAGTGACAGCTAGTTGTTTGTTTATTACGGCCATATTTTTGCACAAATGAACTGGAGTAAAGAGGAAACCTTCCGGTTTATAGAAATTTACCGTAAAAAGGACCTCATTTGGACCCGAAACATCCAGATCATTATAACAAATTACGGGAGGATGCGTGGGCGGATATTTCAAAAGAAATGGAACAGTCTGTAAACATATGCAAGAAGAAGATGGAATATCTTCTGGCGTCTCTAAGAAGAGAAAAAATAACAGAAACTCAAAATCAGTTGGGTGCATTCTTGTGAAATGTTTGTACAATCCAGCTATACGCTGAAAATTCAAGTCGGTCAATAAACTTGAACCACTGTACACTTCCCTGCTGGTATTCAGTTTTGACATCCACCAACTCGGAGGTTTTCGTTTATTTTAAAATTTTTTTTTTATATAGAATGAATAAAAATATACGAAGCAGCTGTTATTTGAAAAGATGTCATATGGTCGCATGAACAGTACTGACTACTACTCTGTATCGCAATACCGTATCTTCCGTTTTTAACATAAACGCAACGATGATATAAAGCAAAAATTCAGTACGTTGCACGTATCCTATCTTGATACGCGACGGTGATACGTTACGTGGATACGCAACAAATGGATACGCGCCTTAACAGTTTTGTTCTTAATGGTAGGTTCTTCCGGGTTATGCTTTGGTCATCGATCTAAACTTGACTTTTGCTGCTCAAGCTGTCAGATTTTTCAGAAGTTTTAAATGTTCATGCCTTCTGCTCGACTGATTATATACCGAGGAGTCGTTACGGTTGGCTGCTCATAGTGCTCATGTAAATCTTGTATGTTATTGGAACTTATCGTTTTTTCGCTTGGTTGTCCACCTTAACCTTAGTCCTACCCAAATTTATATTTTATCCTTCCCTATATCCTAACCTATGGGAGACAACCCTTATAGAAAACATGAAGGAAGGCAAAGGGAAACCACCTTCATTAACCTTTCCCAAGAGAATATCATGATGGCAGCATTCAATTCTGAATATTCCGGAGTAAAAAGTTCCCCAATCGGATCTCCGGGGGGAATGGTTTTGAATGATGGCATGTTAACAAGCGCGAATATTAGAAAGAAAATAAGGATAGCCACTTGGAACGTCAGAGGCCTCCTGCAAACAGGAAAATTGTATATAGTAGAACAAGAAGCAAAGGCATACAACATTGCACTGTTAGACTTGGCTGAAACCCATTGGAAAGGAACTGGACATTTCACCTCAAGGACAGGAAACACCATATATTTTTTGGAAACAGTAACGAAAGTCGAAATGGTGTAGCTATCATAATACCACATCATCTAAACAGCGCTGTAATTGGATACAATCCCGTTAGTGATAGAATTATATCAATCAAAGTGCGGGCAAAACCATGCAATCTGAACATAGTCCAGGTATACGCCCCAACCTCGGACTCGACAGAAGACGAGTGCGAAAATTTCTATCAATGTCTGGACACTACAATTAAGACACTACCGCGGAAAGAAATCACTATAATACAAGGCGACATGAACGCAAAAATAGGTCAAACAAAAAACGAAACACATCTGAGAGCTGTAGTAGGCCAGTACGGAATAGGCGCGAGGAACGAACGCGGAGAACGCTTACTACAATTTCTGCGTAGAAAACAACCTTGTATTAACAAACACGTTATTTGAAAATCACATAAGACGACTGTATACATGGAAGTCACCGGGAGATAGGTACAGAAACCAAATTGACTTTATAATGGTTGATTCACGGTGGAAATCCTCGATTTGCAACTCAAGAACCTATCTCGGGGCAGAATGCGGCTCAGACCACCAAATGCTTGCAGCAGATATAAAAATAAAATTAAAAAACATAAAACAACAAAAACAAACAATCAAAATTGATAGCCATTCTGTAAATAATCTGAAAACAGAAATCAAAAAGAACTTAACAGCTAACAAAACTCGTATACTAGCAGAAGACTGCGACACAGAATGGACGAACTTTAAAAACAATATTGAAGAAACAATCAAAAGCCATCAGTACAGCAGAGTAAACCCGAAGAGAAAATCAAACAAACACTGGATAACAGAACAGACCCTAGAAATAATCGAGGAACGAAAATCCATAAAACAAGTAGGAATAATCACTGAAGAGAGTAAACGAGAACACAGCAGATTAAGTCGCGAAATTCAAAAGAGATGCCGCCAAGATAAAAACGAATACATCAAAAACATCTGTAAAGAAATAGAAGAACATAAAAACTCTCATCAAGTACACGATCTGTTCCAGAAGGTAAATTTACTGTCAAGGAAATTTAAGCCCAAATCGCTAGCAATTGAAGATGAGAATGGGCAAGTCCTATGGGAGACCGAGAAAGTTTTAAATAGATGGGCAGAATATTGCAAGAAACTCTACAACGATGCTGAAATACAACAGAGAAGAAATCGAGAAGAAGAGGAACCTGAACCCATCATTCTAAAAGAAGAAGTACAAGAAGCCATACGTCACCTTAGAATAAACAAAGCACCGGGAGTTGATCGAATTACGGCTGAAGTACTTAAAGCTCTAGAAGATGCAGGCTTGGAGATATTACTGGATTTATGTAACAAGATATGGCAAACTGGACATTGGCCGGAGGATTGGACAACATCAATTTTCATCCCAATACACAAGAAAGGCTCCACAAAAATATGTGGAAACTATAGGACCATCTCACTAATATCGCATGCCAGTAAGATTATGCTAAGAATAATAGATCAGAGACTGCATCAATATATTCAACCACAAATACCGCCTGAGCAGGCAGGTTTCGTAAAGGGAAGAGGAACCAGAGATCACATATTCAACACTAGACAACTGATTGAGAAAGCACGTGAATTTAATACTCCCATGCTACTATGCTTTGTCGACTATAAAAAGGCCTTCGACTGTGTTCAATGGCAACAACTCTGGACAGTCCTCGACGAAATGGGAGTCCCAAATCACCTCATATCACTAATAGAGAACTTGTATGCAACACATCATGCAGTAGTCAAGTTGGATAAGCACGAATCACATACTTTTGCTGTAAAAAAGGAGTGCGACAAGGTTGCATACTCTCACCCCGACTGTTCAATGCATATGGAGAGTATATAATGAGACGCGCACTAGATAATTTTAAAGGCGGCATCTCGATTGGAGGGAAAAAGCTCACTAACCTTCGATACGCCGATGATACAACAATATTGGCGAGAGACGAGAACGAAATGCATCAAATGTTAGAGCGAGTGACGCGGGAAAGCAGAAACTTGGGACTGGAAATAAACTTAAACAAGACCAAACTTATGATAGTCGATAGAGGCCACACTCTTCTAAACAACATAGAAAGTGTTGATGAATTCATATACCTAGGGTCCCTTATAAACAACCAAGGCGGATGCGAGAAAGAAATCAGAAGACGCATCGCAATGGCTCGCAGCGCTATGACCAACCTGACAAAGATATGGAAAGACCAACAAATTACAAGAAACACTAAGATAGCTCTAGTTAAATCACTTGTCTTTATCATTTTTATGTATGGGGCAGAGACATGGACAATCAAAGCATCAGACTTAAAGAGAATAGATGCATTCGAGTTGTGGTGCTGGTGTAGAATGCTGCGTGTATCGTGGATGGAAAGACGCACTAACGTATCCATACTGAAGGAAATAGGGGATACAGACAGGCTCTCTACGATCTGTCGCAGACGAATTCTGCAATACTTTGGCCATACAGTTAGAAGACAAACAGATAGTCTAGAGAAACTCATCGTGCAGGGCAAAGTAGAGGGCAATAGACCAAGGGGCAGATCACCGACAAGATGGCTTGATCAAGTAAAAACCATAACAGGATGTCCACTACAGAATACGCTCAGGGATGCTCAAGATCGGCATTCATGGAGAAACACCATAAACAAATGTACGTAATCATGGTATCGCGACTTCTCAGACATGAGAATACGACAGAGAAGAGTCCACATGAAACTTGTTTATGGTTAGATTAGTTTTGCAGAGCTACCTTCCATATGTTACTAAGGCGGTAACCATCTTCTTGATTGAAATTGTTCGGATTTTGAATAATTTCTAGGGATTCCCGAATAACATGAGGGAAGTATTTTTTAGTCTTGGCTAGCACATACAGTCATGGGGTTGTAATTTATTCTGTGGTTTCCTAGTCCTAATAAGTGTTTTGTGATGGCTAATTTTTGTGTATTTCCAAGTAGTGTTAGCTCTGTTAGTTCTTTTATTTTACATTGGACAAGATTTACATGAGCAGCCAACCGTAACGACTCCTCGGTATATAACCAGGAGTAGAAGGCAGCAACATCAGTCTTTAGAAAAGTTCTGAAGAAGCTGACAGCATGAGCAGCGAAACATCAAGTTTAAATCAACGATCACGGCATAACCCGGAAGGATCTACTATTGTGGACAACGGCTGTGAAAGCCTGCATTCAACAGTTCTATTCTTGTTTTTAAAATTTTAAGATGGACGATTGCCCAACCTAAAAAAATTTTGAAAATAATTACATATCCCAAATATCTCGCATAATTTGTTAACAATTTTGTCGACTGTCAAAGCAGTTGTCATTTTTAAAATACATACTTAAAAGCCTTCTAAATATCAGCTTTTGTAGTACCAGTTATTATTTGTACTGTCGTCAATAAGATGTTACAGCAAAATTCGTGTTATAATATATTCTTTTGTTGCAATATAATGTTTATTGAAGCAATTTATTTGCCTGACCAGGGCCGTAACTAGGTATAGGCAGAGTAGGCCCCCGCCTACAGGCGCAATCAGCAAGGGGCGCCAAAGTGGCACTGAAAAAAGCTCTTTCGTACTAATAAAAAATAAATAAGGAAGTGGCCAATTTTGCAAATAAATTAATTTGTAATTTTGACGATTTAAGTCCAAATAATGCTAATTATAATAGTGGGAATTGCGCCCAATCTGGTCGATACATTACATTGCCTTGTACAATTTGCAAAGGAAATATATGTCTACCAGATTTATTTTATAGTTCTCACCTATATCAATCAAAACATTAGAATTATTAGCTTATTAGCCCACCGCATAAGTGGCCTTATTCAAAATATAAAAATGTTTCCATTTTTAAAACAATATAATATAACAGTGGCGACAAACTAACTTAAATTTTTAACAACTGTTGGAGCAGGACCACTGATATTACATATACATTCACTTCTTTGGGCTCATCGCTGATACAGCCGTCCATTGTAACAATCAGCAGAATGCCACAGACCGATTTTGAGAACTTACTTGTTCCACTACTATGGTATTTTTCGCTACAATCACTTTCCCGGTAGAATTTGTTCATTTTAACACACTTCTACGACCCTACACGATGGTAAATTTATTTTAAAAAAAAAGGAATATCATGCCGACAAAAAAGCTTCGCGTTTTAAATATATTGATTATTAAAAAGCAGTCTGACAATGTGGTTGCGTATACAGAACCTTATTCTACGTTCACATGTTACTACGCATAATAATATGTAATTATTTGTTTATATTGTATTATTTTAACATATTGATATGTCTTTAAAGCTTTTGAACGCACCACATAGGTGGTCTTATTCTAATTAAAATAATTTTTGCATGTTTAAAATAAAAAAGTTACAAAAGAAAATTTTTTCAACGTCTTCAATACAGAAAGCGCGCTACAAGAAAAACAAATTTTGCTAGATCGAATTATGGTTGAAGTCTTCAAAATTCTCTACAAAATAGGTAAAAAATACCTTAATGCTGCTAATAATACAGAAACACTTAGTAAAGCGAATTACATAAATTTTTAAATTAAAAAAAAATATTGCAGCCAGTGGGATTTGAACCCGTGTTCACTGATAAATGCATATGCTTATTGTTCCGCTATAAACGACGCAGTCGCGTTCCGATTTTGGGTGCATGTTTATATATAGGGATTTGTAAAATGTTCTGCTAACTACATAATAATATGTACTTTTTTTATTAGAACCGTGTTTTCTAATCTTGTGTTCTGTTCTCATTTTATTTGTGTTGCATTTTCTTATTTTAATATTTAGTTGTCTATTTTTAGAATGTTTGAATAAAAAATGTTGGATTTATTGTTGAATACCCACCTGTTTGTTTGAATACATTACATCATATATCCGGAGATAAATGTAGAAGTCATACAGTATCATTAATATTTTTTTGTTACATATATCGTTTTTGTACTGAGGGGCGCTAAAATATTGGCTTAAGATAATCTCTGAAACTTCTTTGTGGCGTGAATTCATAATTCATATGAATTAAAAATATTGGCTTGCCTACAATAATAGTTTGCCTAGTTACGGCCCTGTGCCTGACAACCACTAAAATAGCTGATTAATTCAGAATATTGTAAATTATAATTAGGCAACATGGCCTCATCTAAGTAAGATGATATTGACTTGAATTTTTATTTTGACAAAACTGTAACAGGCCTACAAACAATTAAGCAATTAATACGTCAAGACTGTAAGCCTAAGAAAATTAATGACCAACTGTGATCCACGTCAATCTCGAATAGAGTATACATTTCGAATCCTAACTTCCGATCTTCCACCTTTTAATAGGTGACGTATGATTGAAGATTTTTGGTTACCTTCCTGTCTTTACTCATTTTCTCATCAAATTAATGTAAACCAACAAACAGAAGTAAACAAGACTAGCAAGAAAATAAACTAATGTGTATAAGTGAGCAACAACTATTTTGACATAATTTTGCCACTTGAAAGATGAAAACATCGGTTAAACTTCATTTTATTTTTTTTATAGAAAAAGGAATATTACTAAGGTACGTACTCATAAAATACCTAAAAGCAAATGTAAATATTTGTCATCCGGTTTTAAGGTAATTAGATAGTCTGTCATTCTTTTTCAGTAAAAAACTCTAAACTATGCTGTATGATTTATAATTCTTTGCAGTTAGGGAAATACAACAGTGCCGTTCCTTTTTAAATTAAATCTCGGTGGATTGCAATCATGGTTGAAATTACAACATTAATGTCTTTTACCCAACATCTCTTAGTTATAAGGCTATTACTAGATCGATTTTAGACCTCTAAAGTAGGGATGTTCGATACACCAAAAAGTACCGGTACAATCTTATAATATCGTATCGATTTAAAAGTATCGGTTCGAGGCAGTATCGTATACAAAAGTACCGGTACATAAAATACCGGTACACATTCGATCCAGGATATTTTCTAGGTATTTTTATTGTCGATCTTGTAGAAACTGAAAATTACTTATTGAAAGTTATCGCCGGTCGACCAACTCGCCCTTACTTCCATAGAACACTAAATGTAAATATCAAACAACCTCATTGAGATTGTTTCATTAATTTTTATGTTAAAAATTTAAAAAAATGAATGAATGGTCAAAAGATGGGTTATTGGAACCCAGGCGGAAAAAACCTTGGATCGGTCCTGACAATACTGACTAAAAATAAATCGTATCGTATTGTATCGCTTACTGAAATACCGGTACAAAATATCGAGTATCGGAAGACAAAGTACCGGTACTTCAAAATATCGGATCGTACGGCACATCCCTACTCTAAAGTGGTCCGTAACCCACTAGTTAGATAAACCATGTCACTCATTAGTTTAGTGTTGGTAGCACTGTCAAGCTATGTCAAATTTGAGTTTTGCAGGTTAAGTTTTACGTCAGTCTGTGTTAATTAACAAACAAAACCTAACCTACTAACATCAAATTTGATATAGACTGTCAAACGTATAACACGAATCACAGGCGACCCTATTAATACATTTATTTGATCTCTCGGTACTTATCAATTTGTCACTGGCTTTTCACGGCTGTCAATACAAAATTTGTTTTTTATATTTTTTTTGAGTTGTTTGATAAAATTTTGTATGGCCGGGCAGCCTTGAGGGCTCAACTCTTCTCTCGTGGATTATTTGTAATATAACACAGTTGTATCATAATAGCTATTTATGTTACAAGTACGAAACTAAGGACCTTTTTGGACGAGCCGCAGTTTATGGCCAAGTGAGTGCAGGTGGTGGCTCGCTGCCACCTAAATAAGGCGAGTTTAAAAGTCTGCTTTCGTACAAGTTACATACGAAAATTTTTGTTCTACTGCTTTGGACACGTTTTTTCTTGTTCTTATTGTTTATCAAGGAGGTGGGGAAAAGTCCAGGAGGTCATGATCATACTACAAAATGGCAATGTGTATTTTGATTTCGATCAATGGAAACACAGCGTTAGCTTTTGTTGCTGTGGTTACTACTGCTGAAAAGTAAAAGTTACTAGTACAAAAAAGTGGGTGTTTTCAGTGTCGAAATTTATAGTTTTTCGATGCAGTAGAACAAAAATGACTATTATTATCATCATCTCAAAACTTCAATTTGATTCGAATGTTAAAAATACATTTAAGATTATTTTATTATTAATAATTGTCACCATTTTTATTTAATTATTGTTCTTTATTTCAAACAAAATTTGGGATCCAATAATTTTCTGTTTTTACATTTCTTTGTCAGCTTTAAATCGAACGTAGTTTAAACAGGATAAAAACTGTGTATGCTCATAAATCAGTAATAACAAAAGCTAAAATAAAGAACAATGTGTAGATATTTAAGTCTTTATTTTTTATTAGAACATAAACAACTATAGATCTTACAAAGGTAAAAATTCTTGTACTTAAACCACAGGATAGAGTGCATAACTAGCAATAGCACAGGGGTTGGTAACATTTCGTGCAATTCTTGCATATCCTTTCTCACCCCAGTCAGGCCCATAAGAATTCTTAATGGTCCAATACTTTTGACCATTGTCAACGCCATAACCTACTACCAGTACAGCGTGATTGATTTTATCTGTTGTGGAGCCACACGTCGGTTCATAGTAAAGTCCACCTCCATAAAATTGGAAGGATTGAGCAGACGCATCAATGCCGGCACAAACAGGACCTTTTGTAGCTACAGCTTCTTCTAAACCTTTTTCGTCTCCTTCATCCAAGAGTACGTAGCCTGTAATGAAGGATTGAACGTAGTATATACATCAATCAAATTAAAGTACTAAATTTGTTGAGAACGATTTGAAAATGTACTTACTTTTCACAGTACCAATTGTGCTTTCTTTTTTGTAACCACATTGTCCTTCAGTTTTTTGTTGGTAGGGGTATATGGTATCAGCATTGATTCCGTTGTCTTTTATATAATCAAAAGTGGGATCTACAGCTCCGCTAGTGCATCCATAATTTTCATAAGGTTTTACTTGTGTACAATCCATTAAGTTTTGAGGGCTAAGTGTTTCTAGTTTACCATTTTTAATGAACAGGTGACTTTCCACTGCTGCACTCTGAAATTATAAGTGATTAGTAATAATTCTTTTGTATGCGTTTTCTCAATATAGTTTATTTGCTTATAGAGAGAACTTAAGTTTTAATGATATTTTATAGTAAATCATTTTATACTAAATGACAAAAAAGATATAATACGTAGACAACTACAGAATAATTAATAATTTTTTTAATACATTCATAAGGAGATATAGGTATATGCAGAGTGTTCCATAAATGGCAATAAAATGCCAGATAGTCATGCTGCCTGATTATTTCTAAGTGAAAGATTCGAATAAATTTCTTGTATTTGATGCTTAGTTTTTTAATACAGGAGGCTCTACCTTACTGTCTTCAGTACCAGAAATTGTGACATCAGTATAACTAATTATGTAGTAATTTCTAAATGAAAGTGTTTTTTAAACATTAAAACAACGATTAGAATATATTAAAAGTGCAAATTTCCTTTTAAAAATTTGTTGAAAATGAATTATATTTAGAGCGAATGTGGCAACAATGCCAGTCCAAGTTTATGATTTTTAAAATTTCTTTTAATATGTGTGAATAAACAGCACCATATAATTTTTTCACTCAGAATTTGGCTACCTGGTCTCTTATTCGCGTTTCTGGGACACCCTGTATATAGTATATTCTGTTTTTGATGTCCGAAGGGGATACATAATTTATTTAATTTGTCGAAAATAAAATTATTCTACACTAACCAGCATAGAAAAAATGCAATTTAAGATGTGAAAATCTGGTAATGCGACGTTTAAAATTTATAAAAAAATATTTTTACGTATAAAGTCACTATTAAATATAGCTTCTTGAAAAACATGTGCCAACAAGATAGATGAATATAATATATTTAGGCCGGAAATTAGCAGGACCTGCTCTTAGATTAAAAAGAAGTTTGCCATGAGAACTAGTTTTATAGAAACACTTATTAAAAACTCACAAAAAAAATTATAGGGACCAAAAAGATTCGATGAATAACTATTAAGATACACTGGGTGGGCACTTTAAAGATTAAAAATAGGGATTTTATATTACAAATCATGAATTATGTGTATAGCTGCTCCCCATTAAAAACATTTATTGTGTGTAAGACTACACCAAAAATATTGTATCTCAATAGTTTTTAATATGACTTAAAATAATACTATTGAAAATGTTTATTTTTTATAGAGATCATGAAAGTATTTTTTTTCTTGATTTAAACATGATTGCCCCTTGGCACTGAAGTTTCTTTTTATCCTTTATGTGGTTTATTATAACTAAATCCACATTCGTGATAAAAAGCTAAACTTTAGTGCTTTGGTATACAAACTATTATTTTTAATGAGAAATCGTAAAGAAATGTTTTTTATTGAAATTGATAATAGTTTTGGCGTACGCGTTAGATATACGTTTATTCCAATACATATCATTGTAGGTATATACTTACAGCAGCAAATGCGTAGCAAGATGCACATTGTCCCTGTGATCTTACAGGTGTGACAGCACCTTTATCACGCCAGTCAAAGTTTTCTGGAAGTTGGCCTTCTTTTTCATGAACAAACTTTTCACCATGGCTTTTTGATCGATCAATTTTCAATCCATTAAGTAATTTGTTGAATTCTCCAGTCAGCAGATCTCCAAATTCGTTCATTTTTTGTGAAGAAACCAGCGCCTGATCCCAGATCAAAAATTCCCTTTTGGTTCTCAGAAAAGATTCCTAACCGTTTCTCCTTCTCTTCTGGTGTAGGATATACTTTGTTAAAGTTTTTCTGTAAAAAAGTATTTTGAGGTTGTATTAATTCTTCATAAATAATGAAATCCAAAGATACGATAATTTATTAAAAAGAGTTTTTGCTTGTATTATAATTATTTTTTCTTTCTTATCTTTCCAATTTGCCTTCTTGTAGTATAATAACAAAAAAACAGTTGAAATATATATGGAATTATATTTAATGCAACAAAGGTTATGGAAAATATTCTGTCTGAAATGGAACTGAACAATACCAGTATTTGCTTTGTTTATTATTGATTGCTAATTATATCTTCAGTTTTATTTTTGGAAAAATAACTACCTAATTTGTAAGTCACATAGGTAGTAGGCAGTGAAGAAATATAATTAAAATTCATTGTACCTGAAAATCACCAAACTGTTTTCCAAGCAGCCCGCCGGCTGCTCCAGCTACTTGTCCTGCAGCATTTGTAAGTGGTTTGGCCACATTTCCCAACGGAAGCCCAAACTGACTTGCAGCAACAGCCACAAGTGCTGCAAACGATAGTAATCCAATAGTGCTCTGTAAAAATCAATTCAGGTTGTAAAACACTTTGCATATAAATTAATATGTATGACCCACTAATATTTACCAAAACATAACAAGTTTTGTGTTTTAAGGTCTTGGTCATTCAATAACACCTTTCGTAATTTGCATAAAATTGGAGATCAATTACAGTGAAATTTTACATAGGTATTTGAAATTACTGACTATTGTACTAGTACCAAATTGCAACAACTATTGTACTAGTATTCAGGTGACTATTTTGAACAAATTAAAATATTTATTGAAGATGTTTACACAAATTGTTTTTTAACATGTGTAACTAAATGTTGAGGCTTTTTAATTTAAAAAATGGGTTTGGTTCACTGAATAGTCCTCCGAATACTATTCGTAGTCAAAGTTAGATAGACTATTTTTGGGGTGGTATCACTCATGTCCATTGCGTCTGCATGTACACAAACACAATGAACTTTTGTGATACTTACTATCCCAAAAATAATCGACATAACTTTGAGTACTTAATAGAATTATATATGATAATTTTATTAGTTACGTATTGTAATAATTGGTGCCTAATAACAGCAATTGTAAAGTAGCATTAAATTAAATTATTCATAAA
Organism: Agriotes lineatus; assembly: GCA_940337035.1. Lineage (NCBI taxonomy): Eukaryota > Metazoa > Arthropoda > Insecta > Coleoptera > Elateridae > Agriotes > Agriotes lineatus. The sequence goes on from CALNHX010006119.1 coordinate 34,819, forward strand.
TTTATACATCAGTCACAGATACGTTTCAAGGTCTTTAGCAATTAGCATTTTTATTAAAATTGTTTTGCTATTTGTTATGTTAAAATAAAGTTGTCATAAAATGAACAGATATTTTTGTTCAGATATTAGTAGTGAACTAAGGAATATTGTTTTAAAATTGTAAAATATATAAAACTCTTAAGTACTTCGTTTACAAAAGATAATTTTGTATCTTGTAGCACAATTGTTCAACTACTTTTGATTTTAAAACATTTTAATTCAGATTATAATAATAGTACAATCTGCAATCTCTATATATTCGAAAACTTAATTATGTTTTTATATTCATTAATTCATTTGATGCACCTGTACATAATAAAAACAGTTTAACAAATGCCAAAATAATATTAATTACGAATACAAAGGTACTTGATATTGTTGCTAGTAAATATAAATAACTATTCTTACCTTCATGATACAGCTACAGACGCTGAAGGTGAAATTAAAGTGTAATTTACTTCGAGCTTATTATATATGGTTAGTTGCGGGAGTTGTTGATTTCTTGTGAATCAAGTTATAATCCCCTCTTAGGCACCTTGGAAAGACATAATTCCTGTTTTGAATTAACATTTTATAGTAGATGAGTTTCTTTGAATAACATTCAATTATGTAGTTTGATTTCTTAGTATCATGAACAATGTACTTCTAACTGTTTCTGGTTTTTGTCGCTATGAACTAGAGTGAGCGGATTAATAAGTACAAAAAATTTATAAAAGCAATTTAAAAAGCACGTTTTATAATAAATAAGCGTAAACATGAGAAAAATAGTACAAAATTGTTTTTTGGCCTCCTTACATGTAAACAATACATTCATACACAGTTGACGTCCACCGTAACCACGATTTTACAGTTAGTCAATGTTTTTACGCATCCCGGTGAGGTAAAATGACTAGAAATTGTTTATCTCTCAGACACCCCCAAAGAAAAAGTTGCTTTTGTATTTTTGGAAATGTTAGTTACGTAGTAGTCCCTCGTTCAGTTAAGTTTTGAAGAAATAAAGAAAATTAGTATTTACGAGTTTGATTTTTGACGTTTTAAAGCGTAAACTAGAAAATTTGCTGAAGGCAGCTTGCTTGATGGCAACGGGGGTTTTAATATTTATAGAAAATGTTGAATATTTTTATGTCGGCCAAAAAATGTAATGCAATACTTGGTGCGTTAAGCATTTTACAGAGTTCAGTTTTATTAAAGCACTCCGCTTCCCGTTGTTCTTCAAAATTAAAACCCCACGCTGTAAAATGTAACCTACAACACTCGTAATGTAAATAACTATTATAGTACTTTATTTTAATTAAAAAACACCATTTAAAAATATGAATATGATGAAACATGTGTCAAATAATAAAGCTACTCCTGCTGGAAACAGTTATTATTAAAAGTTGTGCCATTCCACATCGTTCATTGTAAAATTATGTCTTCTGTCACTTAAAATATTTTAATAAAATGAGAAACTTCTTCCACAATAGTTAACAGCTCTTATTTGAAATTTTGATATCTTTTGTAATATTTCAAATCCATTTTTAGATAGATTGTGTTCTAATTTAATATTAACTAATTGACCAATACGTCCTGGTATAGCTTAAGAGGCAATTCCTACTTCTTGAGAGATTTTATCTCTTTGATAAGATACTGTAGTTAATTTTATTTGTTTATTTATTTATTTGTTTAACCAGTAATCCATATAGAATTGTATAATCCCATTTACATGGTACTGCAAATACAGGAATAACAATAAACTTATATATTATTTGTGAAACTATTTCCTTAATCGGTCTGTGAGATAGGTTTATGGTGTTTGTAAAATAGACATTTTTGAAAATGATGAAGAAAGATGCACTGCAAAGAGTATATTATTTTTCTCTTTTCTAGCATGTTATGTAATAATTTATATATAAACATTAGACAAACAATATCTCGTCGTACTCTTAACCTAGTTACCTTTAACCTATAAACATTATTTAAGTAGTTTAACTGCTTTATAATTATATGCAATTAAAAAAGGATAATGATGTGTCGTTCTAAAGTACACTATTCGCACAAGCTTTTTCTGGACTTTTTCTAACAAATCACTATATGGGGAATGTAAGTAGCCATTGAAGATAACGTGTAAATCTTTTGTTTTGAAAACTCTTTCTATATCTTCTCCTAGCATACAGTAGTTACAAAGTACCACGCCTTGCACTTTTTAATATTTTTAAAATTTGTTAGCACTGTTTGTAGTAACAATGATTATTTAACGAGTTGGGTCTAAAATTAATCACATTTTAACATTAAATTTCAATTTGTTTTTTCACCCCATTCGATAACTGCGTTAACATCATTTTGAATGTTCACATAATCTTCTTTCTTCTGGAAATGACACTGCTAAGATGAAAATGCGGTCTGTTACGGATTATTCTTTCTAAACCATCTGGGATACTTATTTTAATTTTTAATTAATACCTTGGGTACACATTTGCCAAAGATTGTATAAACAATTTTATTAAACTTATCATTTAGTGAATTATATCTGTGTTTAGTCGTAATTTCACTCCAATTAATTTCTACTAAAAGTGAACAAATCTTGTCGTAATCCACTGCTTTGATATTATAGTTAGTTGCGTTGTTACTTCCTTTTACAATAAAGGAAGTATTGGATTCACCCCAAAAATTCGAAATTGAGTTTTCAACAGATCTTCACGTTTTAGAGTCCCCTGATCCCAAAAAACATATTTTTTTCATTGGTCTGTGTGTCTGTGAACAGAATATCTCAAAAACGGAAAGAGGTATGGCGTTGAAACTTCATCTATAAGTTTTGTGTACTATGTAGATGCGACAGCAAGCTTTTGAAGAAAATCGCATAACCGGAAGTAGGTGTTTACTCTTGTGATTTTTCAGTTTTTTTCGATTTTTTCAAAAACGGCTCTAACGATTTTTTTAAACTTTACAGTTTCATTACATTTTTAATGTGTATTGATGTGAGATAGGTGATTTTCCAATTGAATACTTCTAAAATGGGTTTCTTTTGTTTTTTTTCAATTTTTTTTTATTAACTCCTATTTTAAATAGAACACCCGGTATATTATTACATTTTTGAATTCAGCTTAAAATTTTAGAGAAAATTTGTCTCTTGAACTAACACTCTATTTTGTACCGTTTTTGTAAAATTTGTAATTTTTGAAAATTTTTGACAAATGCTTAAAAATTTAAAATCAAATTTTTGGCTAATTATAAGATTACTGTAAAAGGAAGTTGTGTGCGTGTATCACACCAGATTTTTTTTTATCCTTTCTATAGTCCATCCTAAGGTGAATTTGCAGTACAGGGTCGATGCCATATTTCTGCACAAAATTGTTCTGAATATGCACCTGTCAGTCATAAACTAACCTGGCTTTTGTTATATGGACCCCTTATCATTGTAAACTTGAAATATTTTACTCATTAATGCTAAAGTGACTTACCTTGTGTCAGCAATGCTCAAACATGTACGAAAAATGAACAGTTGTTACTACCGTACATACTTGGCTAAAAATTCTAAATATTGAAACAAAAATCTCGGAAGTTTTTCATAGTATCTTTTCCAGTAAAATTTAAATTTAAAATAACTAAGACACCACAGACTTAGCAAATGGTAGTAGCATTTTGAAATCAATGCAGTTTATTAGCATTAATTGCATAAAAGAAACAGAAAATGTTATAAAATATTTCATTATTATGAATTTTTATTAGATTTAATATTAAAAAAAACATTTTCTTTTCACAAGTTCGGATAGAGTACCTGAAGTTCAGCGAGAGTATCCATTAGTTTCACATGGAGTGGCGATACTCCCTGCACACGGAGCTGCGAAACTTACGTAAACAAACAAAATTGAAAGCTTCTTTATTTCTCAGAATTGAGCTTTGCTCTCAGGGTTTATGCACACGTAACATCAGGAGTTGTATTTGTTACGCATTTAATATTTAAAAGAGGTGTTAAAACAACCTGCATAAGAAGCCTACTTTTATTTTGTTTTGAAAGTAACCTTATAGAAAAATGGGTGATAGCAACCTACCTGATTATGTTTGTTAACATCCGTTAATAATAGTTTTTTGGGAAAGTACCTATTTCATTTTAGAGCAATGAAACGTCATAGCCAATACATTTTTTCAGAAAAATATAAATGTAAGTAAACATCCCTGAAGCCTCGTTTATGTGATAAACTGTAAAGCACATTAAGCATTTCTTCAAGAAATTACCTATTTCATTTTAGAGCATTAAAAAGTCCTAGATAAGAACGCCGATCGCTGTTCGAATATGCGTAAATTTTTTTTTTTTAATATTGGCAGTGAACAACCTCGAAATCGTTATTAAAATGCGAGAAATCAGCAGTGAAGTAAAGCATTGTTTTAGGACTTTTTGTAGGCGGCGGGGCGAAAGGTAAACATCAACCGACGTCAACATAACCTAGAAAATGTTGTCTGGAAAAGTAGAGATTTCATGAAAGAGTAGTTTGTACCAAGGCACTGAAGTTCCTTTTTATTCCTCATGTGGTTTATTTGCCTTGACCCTACGGGCTTTGGCAACTAAATCTACATTCGTGATAAAAAGCTAAAAACTTCAGTGCCTTGGTTTACAAACTACTCTTTCATGAAACCTCTACTTTTTCAGACAACATTCTAATTTTAAACACAATCTTAAACTTAAGCTTCGTACCGTAAGATGGCGATAAAATACAAAGCAACGACTACAGTAACAGTTTTAAAAATCTGTAAAAGGCTTTACCCAGAACTTCCCTTGTCGACATTGTGACACTAAATAATTTTAAAAATCAAATTAAGTTAGGAGTAAAAATATCTTCACGTTTCTAATAAATTAAATAAATTTTCAAATAAAAAAAATGTATCCTGCTGGGGTTTGAATCCGCCGCATCTGCAGAGCTCCCCTGCATAGAGATCGCATCTGCACCGATAAAGTCAACTACGCTACCGAGCCTCTTTCAAATAAGTCCGGCGCGCGCCTCTCTTGAACAGAACGGTGTTATTTTCGAAATATTTTTACTCTTTTGTGACATGTTGAGTCCTTATTTCAAATTAACCCAAAAATAAACAAAATTTTATTGTTTTAAGGTGCTCACCCTGTATATATTTGTATGAAATTGTACTGGTTTCATGCGAGGTAGATATATAATATGTATGCAAAATATCGTCTTCCTTCGACAAATTGTTTTTGAGCTATACTGCCTACAGACAGACAGACGGAATTAAGAAAACCTCTTTTTTGTCATCTAGTGACCTTGAAACGTGGAGATCTGAAGAAATCTCGGAAGGTGATTTTTTCGTGATTACAATACTTCCTTCGTCTAATGTGACGAATACTTTTGCAAGTTGATATCCGTTACTTCGGATCTTGTCGAGTAACGAGTACTCATGTACCGAATAGTTACTTTTTTGACATCACTAATTGGCAGTCGCAACATATGAAATACCATGCTAATTACAAGGCATTGAAATATTGGCATCTCTAATTTTATTATTGTACAGCAAAATTCAATTTCGTAATTTTAAAGAAAACTGCATGACGATCCAATTAGCGCAAGTTGAGTATGTTTTATTGGCCAAGTTCGAAAATACTTTAAAAAATGTTTTGGATACATTTTTTAATTTTAAATAAACATATCAATTTGGCCTTGATCAGGGATTGTTAAAACTCGACAGGTGACGTGAATTGATTATTTTTTATTTGGCGTAGAACGCAGAAAACGCCTACGTGTTCGTATTGGCATTTTGCGATAGAAACGGTAAAAATATCTTTCAAACTATAAACCACAAATAAGTAAAGTTTTAGAGAAAAACATGGACCCGAAAGAAATTTTTATAGAGACAAAATTTGCTTTTTATTTTATCAAGTTAATATCATTAAAAAAATGTGTGTTAATAATTTAAATACAATTTATCATAGTAAAACTTGTGTGAACAACTTTTGAGGACTTCTGACTCATTATTTAAGCAAAGTTGGAATACTGGTTGGCTTCTCAGACCTAGCAATACAGGAGCAATAACTTTGATGCTCAAATAACTTCAGCATTAAATTTATTGAAACTAGGTCCAAAGTGTTATTATTACAATTTCTAATAGAATTTATAGAATCCAGAATATATACAGCGAGCTTGATTATGGTTGAAGCCATCTCTCACTTCCCAGTCGTCAGATGCGTTCATTGTGCCAGTCTCCATGTTCTAGACTTCGTGCTTCCATTGCTTCTCGCATGTCCTGTTGCCAACTTCTGGCTGGTCTGCCACATTTTCTTTTTTCTGGTGGTTGCAAATTCCAAATTTTCTCGGGCTATCAGCGTTGTTGCATACGTTGTAAATGTCCGAAACATATTAGATGTTTTGTCTCGATGGTATCTAATATAGACCCTTGCACTCCTATGGTCTCTGAAACTGTTTCATTTCTAACGATATTCTCGATCTCCTTCAATAATCCATTTCCATAGTACAGTTCCCACACTTCAGAGCCATATGTTATGGCATTCTCAAATGTTGTTTTGTAAATAGTTTTTATATTTCTTAGAAATTTCACGACTCCACAAGACTGGATTTCAGCAAGGTTCTTATTAGTCGACTTTGTTGATCAAGGAGACTGAATCATTACATTGAAAAGAAATTGAATAATGTGAACATCATTTCAACGTTTGTAGTTCAAGTTAGTAGTGTTCTAGTTACATAGTTCTTGTGGCCTTAATAACATGGCAAATTTCAAATGGTGATATAACCACATGTTTATATTTCTGGAATGATACCATAAAATGATCATTAAAGTCAACTAATAAGAACCCGGCTTTCGCTGTTTTATAGCTCGTCTGCCTTGAATTCAGCGATAATATTTTGTATAATCTTGCATTTGGAGTTACTGTTGTTGAGTGAATAGTTAGCATCAATAATTTCTGAGGTATTGAAATCTTGAGCTATAAAAACATGTGATGCTAGTAATAAATATTCTATTGTCTTCAGACTTCTGGAAAATGTTTTGTATTTTTCTGTTACAGATTGTGGCTGGACATATATATTTAATCTTAAATATTATTCGTAGATTTTTGTAGCTATTTCAACAGCATTTAAGTCAATTCCTACAGCAATTAGTACACCTCCACCTTCCGTGCAACCCATTTTTTCATAATTTCTGTAATTTTTAAAATTTATATTTTTTATTAAAATATTGTGAATTGAGAAAACAATCATTTAATCAGGTTTCTGTTAACATAATTATATTGTAGTGTTAGCTAGGTTATTTCTAAACGTTTTACCTTTAGTTCGTATTGCTCCAATATTTCGATAATAAATTGTGAAAAGCTTTGCTTTGAATTTCTAGAAGTTTGTAATTTTATTTAACTTTGGGGACGTCCTAATAAATAAATGTTCCTTCTTTCTTTGTCTAAACTCCTATTATACACTGGACAGTCTATGCTCCATGCTGGATGATGATCATCAAGTTTAATTTCGAGTTTGTCAATCGTGTAAGTGCAGTTGGAGCATATAGTTTCAGTATCTGTGTATTTGCATTCTGATAGAACATGTTTCCTGGTGAATTTTGGACATACAATACTTTTACTGCAGTCAGATGCTTTATGTTCGAAATTGTTACATTTAAAACACCTCCTAGCAGTGGCAGCATCGTAAATTCGACATCGGTCCTATCCTATGTTTAGCTTCAACTCAAACAACTGCCAGAAAAGATTACTCCTCCTTCGGACTCATAATTTTTTCAGAGGCAGTTTTTTTTCGTTAAATTGTAAGTGATTAAAAATAAAAAGATTCTTCCACCAGTATATTTAGTAGGATTAACAGATACAAAACACACATAGAAGCAATTAACATCTGGAAAATGAATGACCTTATAATAGTTCAATAATAAATGAAAACCTAATGAGAAGTTTGACACTGCTGTTTTTAAGAGGCCTATAGGAATGGGGGAAGCCCTTGAAAAGTCGATTTTAATTATTCCGAAGTTTTCAATAACAATAATAAATTTTAATGAACGAAAGAAAACATCTCCAAAATTAAACTTTATACTCACATTGCTCAACGCTCCTCTTGACACTTCCTCACGTCTCTCCAGAGAGGTGCACCCCCTGGTTGAGAACCACTGATCTAGACAAACCTGTTTGACTTTTTAAAACCTACTTATAAATTTAGATTTTATGTGTGATGATCTGATGACTAAGTATAAACTTATAATAGGTATAAATTTTCCTTTTAGAGCTACTTATTTTTTATTTTGAAGGTTAAACTAGAATTTTAGATCTGCTACAGAATTTCATTAATTGTATAACCACATATCAAGTTTTATGGATTTAATCATCTATTCATATAATATATGATGAATACTGAACAGGTACAATTTAATTACAAATGAAACGGAAGAAACAAAATTAATATATAACAAATATAATTTTACTTGTTATTTGTTAACTAACTCGTGTGTTAATCGGCGATTAATAATCTCTACAATTAATGCGTTCACACGTTAAAATGTTTCGATTACTAATCGCTCTCATTACCGTACTGGTTTGTTAAATAACTATTAATTCATTTATCCTTAGAATAATTAAAAATAAAATATACAGGGTGTCCCAGAAATAGTAATGAAATGCCAGGTAGTTGATTAACTTAGTGTAAAAAATTATTCATTCATTCATTTATTATTTGTAGCCTCTTTTCTGCAATCCAAGGGTAAAGGCAGCCTTCGATAAGAAATGTGGGGTACTCTTTGACATTGAAAATTAATGTATTATAGCGCTGAATACTGCTTTGGTAATAAATTAGGTCGTAGTGGTATAACTGTTTGCAGATGGTATAACTGTTTGCAGAACAATGAGAAGTGGGCCTTTACAGATTTGATACTTTTCACGGGTTAGGTATCCATATATAAAATGAACGGAATATGAAAGTTGTAATCACATCACGCTTTAAAATCTGGTGTGATACACCCACACAACCTCCTTTTACAGTGATCTTATAATTAGCCAAAAATTTGATTTAAAATGTTTTAAGCATTTGTCAAAAATTTTCAAAAATTACAAATTCTGCAAAAACGGTACAAAATAGAGCGTTAGTTGAAGAGACAAATTTTCTCTAGAATTTTAAGCTGAATTCAAAAATGTAATAATATACCGGGTGTTCTATTTAAAATAGAGTTAATTAAAAAAATAGACAAAAAACAAAAGAAACCCATTTTAGAAGTATTCAACTGGAAAATCACATATCTCGCATCAATACACATTCAAAATGTAATAAAAATGTAAAGTTTAAAAAAAATCGTTAGAGCCGTTTTTGAAAAAATCGAAAAAACTGAAAAATCACAAGAGTAAACACCTACTTCCGGTTATGCGATTTTTTTCAAAAGCTTGCTGTCTCATATACATAGTACACAAAACTTATATATGAAGTTTCAACGCCATACCGCTTTTCATTTTTGAGATATTCTGTTCACAGACAGACAGACACACAGTGAGACAGACAGACACACAGACAGACACACAGACCAATGAAAAAAAATATGTTTTTCGGGATCAGGGGACTCTAAAACGTGAAGATCTGTTGAAAACTCAATTTCGAATTTTTGGGGTGAATCCAATACTTCCTTTATTGTAAAAGGAAATAAAAAATCACAGTAATGATTTAGGGTGTGATTGAAAAATGACGATATCGCCTATCACTAGTTAGAGCTTGTTTATTTGTCTTGGTTGATTTCAGTTGTTTCATGCAGCTGACTACTGACAGCTGACTATTCTCAACATTAATTTTAAAAGACTACCATTAGCTGAAAAGGTTAAAATTTAAAAAACAAAATAAAGTTGGAACTCTCAATTTTACAAGACGTTTTCTGTGGACATTTACAAGAAAAACAAATGGATTTGTGGATGTGATGCAGGCTGTTTTTTCCATTATTAAATAAATTGTAGTGTTTTGTTTTTTAACACTCATCTACATTTTGTGTTGTGTTTGAATACTTTTTGTTTTCTGCATATGATGTTTCCTTTTGGATTATTACAATTAAAAATCATTGTTATGTTTGAATTAAAACATTGACGGATTGTAGGTGAGTCATTATTATTTTTTGCGTAGTAATTGTTAAAAATTAAGAGCCCCCTAAATGCAATTATCATGAGCCATCACTGGTCATAATAAAACATTAATTTACTAGGCATATGTGATACACTGCTCAAAACCGTACAGGGATATCAGTTCTTCGATCAATGCTTATTCCGGCCCAAACCATCAGTGATCCACCTCCATAAGGTCAAACCTCTTGTAACGCGTGGAGTTGATTTTGTAATTCTGGTTCTCTCCACACACGTACTCTTCTCGAATCAGGATGAATACTAAATCTTGACTCATCTGAGAAAAGTACAAATGACCACTGCTCATTTTGCCAATTTTGAAATTCTCGTCTGCACAAATGGCACTTTCTCTGATTTTGTCTACTTATGATAGCAACTCTTGATGGTCTCCGGGATCTCAACTGCATCTCCTGTAATCTATTGCGCACGATTTGGTTACTGAGTTCTTTGTTTTTCATTTTGGAGTTGACGTGCGGTGTAAGTTTTATTACAACGAGCATTAATTTGCAAAAATCGATCTTGCACTGGGGTTTTACGACGTGCATTACCTGTGTCGATTGCGTACATCTAACAATTTTACATCTAAACTATGCGTATAGTCGTTGTTTTCTATATTTTACAAGAATTTTTAAGACAGTTTTGAGCAGTGTATGTAGAAACTTGTATCGTAGTTTATTAGCCATCATGATTGTATGTTACGAATTAAATAATAAATTGTATTTGTGTATTAGTGTATAGCATTAGCTATTAACAACAGAGAAGTTTGTGGCTAGGTCCAGAAAATATAATTAGTATATATTATTAGTAATGTGTGTACAGGTAGCTCAAAAATTATTTCTCTTTTGTAAAGTGGGAATTTGTAAAGTGAGAATCATAGGTGCATACAGCGTCAGCTGCACACCGAAAATTGGAATCTGCCTGCCTGAACACAAACGCATAAAAGTACAGCTTGACGGGGAGTGAGTAAAGCAGGTACTACCAGTATTAGCACTAAGAATGTTTATGAAGGTAGAGGCATTTTCATATGCGATGGCAAAAATAAAACACTGTTGAATGTCACAAAACCAACTTGTCAGTGTCAACAAGTATCAATTTTCTCATAAACGTTGCAAGTGGGAATAATGATTGTAACATGCACTGTTAGGTTTTAATTGACACTGACAAGTTGGTTTTGTGACATTCAACAGTGATTTGTTTTTGCAATCAAATATGAAGATGCTTCTAGCTGATAATTACAATAATTCAAGGTGAAATTTTTAGGTAAACATACTGCAGTGTATTTTATTGTAGTTAATGTTTATTAAAAATGAGACAATGAAACTATGACGCATAAGTTTATTATTTTTGCAACAACAATAATTCATCTGTTGGAAGTAATTCATTTAAACATAGAACGTTGCCAATTAAAGTATTCAAGTTTGCTGAGTGCATTATATTCAATCGAAGAGTTTAACTAGAGAAGTGGTAGGTCAAGGCTACCAATTATCTATTTCAAAGCCAAGTTGCCAAACATACCATTGATCGGTATAATATTGAATGAGGTGCCTAGCATCACATGTTTCGACCTATTTATTCTCAATATTCTCTTTAAAACCTGTTAAACACACCTTTTAAGCAAACGAAAATGAATTGCTAACTTAATTGAACAGTATATAATTTGTCATCTGTGGAAATACCCATTATATAATCATATATTATACAACTAGATGATCGAAAATAATCGATTATACGAGAATTTTCGATTGTTAAGTTGTATACAGGTAGACTATACCATGAGTAAAGAAAATAGGTAAGTAAAATAAAAAAGTAAACAGGAGATTCGTAAATTTAATAATTTTGTGTTGACTTGTCAAATTTTTAATACATTTATGTGGTTTTAATATTGTTTGAGTATATCGGCCAAATTTTTTCAAGGCTATGTGATTTTAATATCTGTGATTATTTTATTCGTAGAGATTTCAACCAATCAAAAGGCTGGATTTAGTTAAGTTATCTTGTATAATTTCGATTATACAAAATCGATTATACTATAGTAACTTCACTAGGCAACGCAATACATAACTTTTGTCAACTTGATGTTTTCATGGAGATGACTTTCAGCTAGGTTAATTCAAACAAATCGAGCTGCTAATAAAATATTGATTTGTTCCTAATATTAAAATTTACTCACAAAATAATCAAATCGAATACAATGCGTACTTCGAACAGGTTATACGTCTCAAACTTCCTGCACAATAACAAATCGTGTCAGTTTGACAGAATAATCCTCCCGCTGGCGCGGTCGGACTATTTAACCTGTCAAACTGACACTCTTTTATTATTGTGCAACAAGTTATCGACATATAACCCGATAATATCGAAGTACTTATAGTATTACTTCTGATTATACAAAGGTTGGTTTTACACTGGTTATACAAAGGTTTGTATAATCGATATCGCTATAATTACTGAAATAACTTTAAATTTTAATTGATTTTCACGTTAAATAAGAAGCTTGCACCGTCTCATCTTGATAATTTAATTTAAAAACAGAAGTTTATTAAAGGAATATCAAATGTTTCTATTAATATGGGTTGGGAACTGCTTCATTAGGGACATATTCCTCCATGAAGTTTTGATTGATTGATTGATTTTTATTTGTGTTATTGCAATAAATACATATTCACGCACGTCAAGTTAAAAACACAAAAAATACACTATTTACATAAATTACAAACGCATACAATAAGTGCATTTTACAGTTCCCAGCTGTTTGTATTAAGATACTCTTCTATACTATAAAAAGCATGTTTAATTAAAAAGTGTTTTATCTTTTCTTTGAATTCCTTTAGTGGGAGGATTTTAAGAGCTTCCGGTACTAACTTGTTATAAAATTTAGGGCCATAATAATGAAACCCATTTGGCTAGATTTGAGCCTCAAAAAATTAATCCTAATATTGCTTGCTGCCCTTGTTTGATGGCTGTGTATATCATCATGTGTTTTATACAAGCTTAAGTTTTCTCTAACGTACATGATTGGTAGATAAATATATAAACCTGGTACTGTAAACAATCCCAGGGATGGAAATTTATTTTTCACATCAGACCGGTAGTCTAATCCAGTCATAATTATGATTCTTTTTCTTTGTAAACCAAATATTTCATGTATGTCACTACTATGGCTTCATACTAAGAGAGCATATATAATATTTTAGATAAAATTAATGCATGATATGCAATTTTTATTATTTTTAAGGGTACTAGTTGCACCAGATTTCGGCTTAAAAAAATATTTTTTGACAAGCATTTTGTTAATGCCTCTGTGTGGTATTTCCAGTTTAATTGAGATGCAGGTATATGCCTAAAATTTGAATTTTTTTATGTCATTTTATTCTAACAACTAGTAACAATCTATGGACATTATCAGTTGTCACAATAAAGCATTAAATTGCAAAAACCTGTCCTTTTTGTGGTCATGGGAAAAGTGGCATACGTAACTCAGGAAAACTGCAGAATCCAGGGCACATTCCCCCGCTATTGTTAATATTAATTATTATTAACCATGTTTCTCTAGTAACCATAACCAAAATTATAAGGGAAGCAAGTAAAAGGAGGGGAATTTGCCCCGGATTCTGCAGTTTAGCCCGCAGCTTGTTTTATAATATATTATTTCATGGCTATGTAGGTTATTGATCTAGTGCAGGGGTGGCGAACCAATGGCACGCGTGCCATTGATGGCACGCGACAAAATAATTTGGGCACGGTCTTAATTAAGGAATTTAGGTACCTCATCGAAACAATGTATTTTTCGTCTACATTTGAGATCATAGTAACAAAGTTCATTGTGAACAAGGCTACCGGTGCCGGAACGGCAACAGACTGCGCGACAGAAATAAGTAGGTAGATTTCGCGCAAATTTCTGACCGAACGGATGAGAGTCAGCTAGCGCGGGCGACGCGGAGGGATGGCGAGAGGGGCGCTGTTACGCTTAGTTTGTAGTTCGCATGCAGTATTTGAAATAACTAGTTGGATTTTAAGCATTTATTTTGTAAGTTTTCCCCTGGATCGTTAGGCAGCCCTATTCACATTTATTTTTAAATATTGAATAAATTTTCCCCTGCGTAGCTAGGCAACCCTATTTTCATCTTGTGATAACATTTTTCAGCAAATTACAGCTATGTTGCTATCAATTTAGACCACTCTGCATTCCAATAGTTTTTCTGGTGGTCCTTTTCCAATTTTTGGGAGATTTTGATAACCTGAGTTGAATTGCGTGTGGTAGTATTTCTCGACCTTTTCCATCCCAGCCTTCGCTTGAATAAGTTGGTTGCCCCTCGGCTTCGTGCTTCACCAGCTTAATTATAGCTTGGTTCATTTGTGAGGGAGAATTTGGAAGCAACGAAAGCCCACTGAACGTTAGGATAATTGTTTATGGTTGCAATCCTTACGTTCACTACGCTCTTGCGGAATTTTGAGGCCCACTTTCATTCTTTGCACGGCACTCCAGGCTGTCCGCCACCTCCAAGTTAGTCTTCTTCAGCTCCCGCCGTTTAGCTCGGTTATGTACCGAGGAATATGTATTTTTAGCCTATTTCTACCTGGCATTATTTGATGGCACGTCATGGTCTCATTAACCATTTCTTCAGAAAAAATGGCACGTAGATCAATAAAGGTTTGCCACCCCTGCTCATCGCGGACAAAAAAATGGAAACATCATTGTTTTCCTAGTGTAAATGGGTATATTACCTAAGTTAAATCAACATTGCTGATATCATATTGTTTAATGCAGTTGTCAGTGGTTGTCAAAAGTAAAAAGTCAAATATAACCTAATATTATGTAAACCCCAATAACACTGTGTAAAATTATAAAAAAGTGTTAACTTGATTAACGCTGGTGTTTCCATTTTTTTGGCCGCGGTGGTACATGCTGACAACCTATTGGTAAATTTTTTAGCATAAAAACAAAAACCCGGCAACGCTGTAATCGATCGAGTTTTAAAGGCACTTCAACATAACCTCACTTATCTAATTGAAGGATACATAGTGTCAACAAGAATTAAATTGTTTCCACTAACATGGCTCTTTTTCGCCAGTCGTTAGCATGTGTTAGTCACTGCCTTACACAAAACATTTACGGCGCGCATCTAACAGGTATGTTATAATTATAAGAAACTTAACAATCTACCTAACCTCAAATCTCTAGCTCGAAATATCAAGTGAGAGAGCTGGAAAAGCGCAGGAAAAGAATGGGTCCGAGGCCGCCACAACCAAGAAACACGTTTCTCGAGTGGAATTATGACGCGGAACTTTTCGCATTTGCCAAGCGGTTGGGGGAGGAGTTCAACGACGACTTGCTGCGGAGAGCTTTCATACACAGGTCCTACGTAATACAACAGGAATTAAAAGAAACCAGTAATTAGTGATGGTAGTTTTTTTGCTTACTTACTCGGCAATTACTTGTAGGTGCTGATAGCGACATACAAGACAACAAAGAGCTTATTAAAGAGGGGGAGGCATTTATTTCTGCCTGTATTAAGCAAAAATTTGAAAAGAAATATCCCGTGGACATTGTAAATGCAATAGAAACGTTCTTGACATCTGAAGCAACGCTTTCACAAGTGGCTTCCCATATGGGCATAAGCGATTTGGTATTGAGTGCAGTAAGTGATTGTATTTAGAATATGGGAAAATGCTAATGTTTTCTATTTAGGACTTTCCTGTTGAAAAGCTGACGTTAACAAGCACCTTTAAGGCAGTAGTGGCAGCTCTGAAACGAAGTGCTGATGAGCAAAGGGCACAGGCGTTCGTTAACGATTTTCTAATTACTCAGTTAAATGGTAAAGAAGTGTACGATATTTGGGATTTGAAAAATCCATATGAATATCTTTTACGGCTGCTGCAAGACAAGGGGCATCCAGAGGTAGAACCTAGGATTTGCCACCAATCGGCCATTAATACTATTTTAGCCAATTATCAGATTGGATTGTATAGTAACAAGCAATTGCTTGGTATAGGTGAGTTGTAGCCTTTAGAAGCTTTTGTAAATCGTATGCAATATCTTTTAACTTTTCTAGGATGGGGAGAATCCGTTGAAATAGCTAAGACTACTGCGGCTTTAGATGCTATATTAAAATTACAAAATGTTAGAGCAGATACTATGTAAGTCTAAACAAATTAACTGTAGATACTTAAGATATAAATAAATAAAAATTGTTCATTTTTAATATGTAGTACTTTTTTATATCGACAGTTTAAAAAAAATCCCTTCTGGGAATTACAAATCTAATATTTCTTTAAGTTATAATTAAAGCTATTTTAACGAGGACCAAACTACAACAATTAAAATATCACACATGATTGTCATGCGAGTCCATTAGCAGCTTGCCATTCTTATCTTTTAAGCGTATCCTTCCGTTAGTGTAACGAGTTTCTTGCAGTCCATCAGGGTATAATATTTTTACAGTTCCATCTGGATATTCCCTTCTCTAAGAACAGTAAAAATCTTTATAAGGCAGTAATTTTAACACAGCTTATTACCTTATGTTCTTTAGTGTGTACTTCTTTTTGACCATTTGGTAATTGTAGAATTCTTTCGCCGTCTGCGTTTATAGTTACAGTGGTGCCATCTGGGTAGGAAATTTCTTCTACTCCTTCGTTTTTTGTTCTTCTGACGATTCCATTTGTGTACTCTACCTCACAAATGCCGCCTTGCAGGTGCCTTTCGATTTGTCCACTGAAAATGTGCATTTAAGTTGGTTAACCACTGCCCAATGACTCTTTAAATTTCATAATAATTTCAAGATACTTTCAGACCATTTTATAACTTATCAAGATGCTTTCAGGTCCTATGTCAATATTTTCTTCTAATAATTTGATCAATTTCAAAATATTTTCAAGCCATTTTATAACATTTGTAACAAGAGGTTAGCAATAATACATACAATATACTTTCATGATCTAAGTTAATATTTTGTCCTAATTTTAACAATGTCAAGATATTTTAAAACCATTTTATACAAGTGCAAGATATTTTAAAGACCATTTTCTAACATTTCAAGATATTTTCAGGCTCCATGTTGTGTCATTTGGGTTTGTTTCAAACAATTTCAAAATATTTTCAGACTATTGTATAACATTTTATTCTAAATTTCATAATTTTAAGATATTTCCCGACCATTTTATAACATTTCAAGGTACTACCAGGATGTATTCTATGTCACTTCAGTATAATTCAAGCAATTTGCAGGTTGTTTTATAACACTTTGTTCAAATTTCAAGATACTTTCAGATCATTTTATACCATTTAAAGATACTTTCAGTACCTATGTTAATATTTTGTTCGAATTTGAACAATTTTAAGATATTTTTAGATCATTTTATAACAATACAAGGCCAAACTCCAATATAGCCACAGGTGCTTAGGCGCATGGGCCTGATATTGAGATTCTCAGTTTATCGGTGTTTCTATAACTATTCAAACAATGGAGGCAAAATACGAGCGTCTCATGCAAGATGTTGGCTGCCGTCAAGGTGCAAATTTGGGTTAGCTGCAGTTTAAGATTTGTGTGTACTTTGTAGAAAAATGCCTGTGAATGACCATAAAGAAAAAAAGTTAGTCTAATCGTAGGCAATAATATTGAATTTGAATTTCACGATGAGTATTTCTTTTATTCAAAGCTTAAAATCCAGTTTCACCATTGACATAACAGTTCCTTTATGCGCATATTCCGTAAATGTCAAAATGTACCAACGGGCTATACTGAAGTTCTTTCTCCAATACGAGATACTTTCAGGTCCTATGTTAATATTTTTTCTAAAAATTTTAACAATTTCAAAATATTTTCAGATCATTTTGTTAACACTTCAAGATACTTTCACAATCTATGTTAACATTTTGTTCTAGTTTTAACAATTTCCAAATATTTTTAGACCATTTTATACAAGTGCAAGACACTTTCAGATCATTTTATAAAATTTGAAGATTCTATCAGGATCTATGTTCTGCCACTTCAACCGAAATTAAGTAACTTCAAAATATTTTCAAGTTCCTTTATAACATTTTGTTCTAATATCGTTTTCAGGACTTTTTGCTCTAATTTGCACAACTTCAAGATATTTTTAGACCATTTTCTATCATTTCAAGATATTTTCAGGCTCCATGTTGTGCCATTTGGGTTTGTTTCAAACAATTTCAAAATATTTTCAGACTATGGTATAACATTTTATTCTAATTTTCATAATTTCAAGATATTTCCAGACCATTTTATAACATTTCAAGATACTACCAGGATGTATTCTATGTCACTTCATTATAATTCAAGCAATTTCAAAATATTTTCAAGTTATTTTGTTCTAATATCAACCATTTCAAGATATTTTTAGACCATTTTACAACATTTCAAGATACTTTCACTGTCTATCTTACCATTAGGTCTGAATTATGACAATCTCAAGATATTTTTAGGTTGTTTTATAACACTTTGTTCAAATTTCAAGATACTTTCAGTACCTATGTTAACATTTTGTTCGAAATTGAACAATTTTAAGATATTTTTTGATCATTTTATAACAGTACAAGGCCAAACTCCAATATAGCCACAGGTGCTTAGGTGCATGGGCCTGATATTGAGATTCTCAGTTTATCGGTGTTTCTATAAATATTCAAACAATGGAGGCAAAATACGAGCGTCTCATGCAAGATCCAGTCTTGGCTGTCGTCAAGGTGCGAATTTGGGTTAGCTGCAGTTTAAGACTTGTGTGTACTTTGTACAAAAAATGCCTGTGAATGACCATAAAGAAAAAAAGTTAGTCTAATCATAGGGAATAATATTGAATTTGAATTTCACAATGAGTATTTCTTTTATTCAAAGCTTAAAATCCAGTTTCACCATTGACATAACAGTTCCTTTATGCGCATATTCCGTAAATGTCAAAATGTACCAACGGGCTATACTGAAGTTCTTTCTCCAATACGAGATACTTTCAGGTCCTATGTTAATATTTTTTCTAAAAATTTTAACAATTTCAAAATATTTTCAGATCATTTTGTTAACACTTCAAGATACTTTCACAATCTATGTTAACATTTTGTTCTAGTTTTAACAATTTCCAAATATTTTTAGACCATTTTATACAAGTGCAAGACACTTTCAGATCATTTTATAAAATTTGAAGATTCTATCAGGATCTATGTTCTGCCACTTCAACCGAAATTAAGTAACTTCAAAATATTTTCAAGTTCCTTTATAACATTTTGTTCTAATATCGTTTTCAGGACTTTTTGCTCTAATTTGCACAACTTCAAGATATTTTTAGACCATTTTCTATCATTTCAAGATATTTTCAGGCTCCATGTTGTGCCATTTGGGTTTGTTTCAAACAATTTCAAAATATTTTCAGACTATGGTATAACATTTTATTCTAATTTTCATAATTTCAAGATATTTCCAGACCATTTTATAACATTTCAAGATACTACCAGGATGTATTCTATGTCACTTCATTATAATTCAAGCAATTTCAAAATATTTTCAAGTTATTTTGTTCTAATATCAACCATTTCAAGATATTTTTAGACCATTTTACAACATTTCAAGATACTTTCACTGTCTATCTTACCATTAGGTCTGAATTATGACAATCTCAAGATATTTTTAGGTTGTTTTATAACACTTTGTTCAAATTTCAAGATACTTTCAGTACCTATGTTAACATTTTGTTCGAAATTGAACAATTTTAAGATATTTTTTGATCATTTTATAACAGTACAAGGCCAAACTCCAATATAGCCACAGGTGCTTAGGTGCATGGGCCTGATATTGAGATTCTCAGTTTATCGGTGTTTCTATAAATATTCAAACAATGGAGGCAAAATACGAGCGTCTCATGCAAGATCCAGTCTTGGCTGTCGTCAAGGTGCGAATTTGGGTTAGCTGCAGTTTAAGACTTGTGTGTACTTTGTACAAAAATGCCTGTGAATGACCATAAAGAAAAAAAGTTAGTCTAATCATAGGGAATAATATTGAATTTGAATTTCACAATGAGTATTTCTTTTATTCAAAGCTTAAAATCCAGTTTCACCATTGACATAACAGTTCCTTTATGCGCATATTCCGTAAATGTCAAAATGTACCAACGGGCTATACTGAAGTTCTTTCTCCAATACGAGATACTTTCAGGTCCTATGTTAATATTTTTTCTAAAAATTTTAACAATTTCAAAATATTTTCAGATCATTTTGTTAACACTTCAAGATACTTTCACAATCTATGTTAACATTTTGTTCTAGTTTTAACAATTTCCAAATATTTTTAGACCATTTTATACAAGTGCAAGACACTTTCAGATCATTTTATAAAATTTGAAGATTCTATCAGGATCTATGTTCTGCCACTTCAACCGAAATTAAGTAACTTCAAAATATTTTCAAGTTCCTTTATAACATTTTGTTCTAATATCGTTTTCAGGACTTTTTGCTCTAATTTGCACAACTTCAAGATATTTTTAGACCATTTTCTATCATTTCAAGATATTTTCAGGCTCCATGTTGTGCCATTTGGGTTTGTTTCAAACAATTTCAAAATATTTTCAGACTATGGTATAACATTTTATTCTAATTTTCATAATTTCAAGATATTTCCAGACCATTTTATAACATTTCAAGATACTACCAGGATGTATTCTATGTCACTTCATTATAATTCAAGCAATTTCAAAATATTTTCAAGTTATTTTGTTCTAATATCAACCATTTCAAGATATTTTTAGACCATTTTACAACATTTCAAGATACTTTCACTGTCTATCTTACCATTAGGTCTGAATTATGACAATCTCAAGATATTTTTAGGTTGTTTTATAACACTTTGTTCAAATTTCAAGATACTTTCAGTACCTATGTTAACATTTTGTTCGAAATTGAACAATTTTAAGATATTTTTTGATCATTTTATAACAGTACAAGGCCAAACTCCAATATAGCCACAGGTGCTTAGGTGCATGGGCCTGATATTGAGATTCTCAGTTTATCGGTGTTTCTATAAATATTCAAACCATGGAGGCAAAATACGAGCGTCTCATGCAAGATCCAGTCTTGGCTGTCGTCAAGGTGCGAATTTGGGTTAGCTGTTGTTTAAGACTTGTGTGTACTTTGTACAAAAATGCCTGTGAATGACCATAAAGAAAAAAAGTTAGTCTAATCGTAGGGAATAATATTGAATTTGAATTTCACAATGAGTATTTCTTTTATTCAAAGCTTAAAATCCAGTTTCACCATTGACATAACAGTTCCTTTATGCGCATATTCCGTAAATGTCAAAATGTACCAACGGGCTATACTGGAGTTCTTTCTCCAATACGAGATACTTTCAGGTCCTATGTTAACATTTTGTTCTAATTTTAACAATTTTAAAATATCAGATCATTTTATACAAGTGCAAGACACTTTCAGATCACTTTATAAAATTTGAAGATTCTATTAGGATCCATGTTCTGCCACTTCAACCTAAATCAAGTAATTTCAAAATATTTTCAAGTTGCTTTATAACATTTTGTTCTAATATCAACGTTTTCAGGACTTTTTGTTCTAATTTGCACAATTTCAAGATATTTTTAGACAATTTTCTAACATTTCAAGATATTTTCAGGCTCCATGTGTCATTTGGGTTTGTTTCAAACAATTTCAAAATATTTTCAGACTATGGTATAACATTTTATTCTAATTTTCATAATTTCAAGATATTTCCAGACCATTTTATAACATTTCAAGATACTACCAGGATGTATTCTATGTCACTTCATTATAATTCAAGCAATTTCAAAATAGTTTCAAGTTATTTTGTTCTAATATCAACCATTTCAAGATATTTTTAGACCATTTTACAAAATTTCAAGATACTTTCACTGTCTATGTTACCATTAGGTCTGAATTATAACAATCTCAAGATATTTGCAGGTTGTTTTATAACACTTTGTTCAAATTTCAAGATACTTTCAGATCATTTTATACCATTTAAAGATACTTTCAGTACCTATGTTAATATTTTGTTCGAATTTGAACCATTTTAAGATATTTTTAGATCATTTTATAACAATACAAGGCCAAACTCCAATATAGCCGCAGGTGCCTAGGCGCATGGGCCTGATATTGAGATTCTCAGTTTATCGGTGTTTCTATAACTATTCAAACAATGGAGGCAAAATACAAGCGTCTCATGCAAGATCCAATGTTGGCTTCCGTCAAGGTGCAAATTTGGGTTAGCTGCAGTTTAAGATTTGTGTGTACTTTGTACAAAAATGCCTGTGAATGACCATAAAGAAAAAAAGTTAGTCTAATCGTAGGCAATAATATTGAATTTGAATTTCACGATGAGTATTTCTTTTATTCAAAGCTTAAAATCCAGTTTCACCTTTGACATAACAGTTCCTTTATGCGCATATTCCGTAAATGTCAAAATGTACCAACGGGCTATACTGGAGTTCTTTCTCTAATACGAGATACTTTCTGGTCCTATGTTAATATTTGTTCTAAAAATTTGAACAATTTCAAAATATCTTCAGATCATTTTGTTAACACTTCAAGATACTTTCACAATCTATGTTAACATTTTGTTCTAATTTTAACAATTTCCAAATATTTTTAGACCATTTTATACAAGTGCAAGACATTTTCAGATCATTTTATAAAATTTGAAGATTCTATCAGGATCTATGTTCTGCCACTTCAACCTAAATCAATCAATCAATCAATCATTTATTTATTTCCATGTAATCATACATTAGTATGAGTTTGGAAAAATACATAAATTAAAGTATAAGCATCGAAACCATATACTATACAATAAAACAAAAGAAATCAAATAATAATAACCTAAGAGTAAATAACATATTAAAAAACAAATTAAATACAATTTGCTAAAAATATGAAAATAATGTGCTAGTTCGGAGTATAAAGAAATCACAAAAAAAGAAAGAAAAAAAAAATGGCATAACGTAATCAAAAACTAGACTGTCCATCAAACTGCCAACCACACAGATCTTAAGATCATATAAAAAACAAATTCTGCTAATCCTCAAAAGTTCAAGAAAATGACATATCATTATCGGCTAAGAACTCATCATAGTTATAGTACGCTTTGTCAGCCAAGAATGTCGTTATTTTCAATCAAGTAATTTCAAAATATTTTGAAGTTGCTTTATAACATTTTGTTCTAATATCAAACGTTTTCAGGACTTGTTGCTCTAATTTGCACAATTTCAAGATATTTTTAGACCATTTTATAACTTCAAAACACTCTCAGGCTCTATCTTAACGTCTAGCTGGAATTCGAACAATTTTGATACATTTTCAAAGTATTTGCTAACAACTTGTGCTAATTTTAAAAACTACATAATATTTTTTTATTATTTAACAACACTTTGTTCTAATTTCAACAATTGCAAGATACTTTCAGACCATTTCATAACATTTCAATATACTTTCAGACTGTTTCATGACATTTTAAGATACTTTCACAATCTTAGTTAACAGTTTGTCCTAATTTTAACTATTTTAAGATATTTTAAACCATTTTATATCATTGCACAATATTTTCAAACCATTTTCTAACATTTCAAGATATTTTCAGGCTCCATGTTGTACAATTTAGTTTTATTTCAAGAAATTTCAAAATATTTTCAAGTTATTCTATAGCATTATGTTCACGATGGAATGGCACGTATAATGTAAAAATTAAAATCCGATTTGCTATCGCTGAACTTGTCTAAAACCAAATTTATATATTTTTCCTTATCACAACAAAACACTCCACCTATTACACATATTTGCATTCTCACTCATTCAAGTGTATTAATAACAATAAAAATAATTGCAACTGTACTCAAATTATTACACCTGTAAATTATATTAAATATCTTGGAATATACATTGACGGTAACATGAGATGGAAAAACACTTAGAAAAACCAGTAACTAAAATTAGGAAATCTTTATATAAATTTAAATTGCTTAAAACTATATTAAAAAGGGAAACAAAAATTAGTAATAAAAATTATATTTTATTAAAAATTATACTTACTCCACGGAGCTACTTTTTTCAGAAACAAATATTTTTTCGATTAGGCAAATATATCTATACACATTGGCTATTTTTGCTTTTAAACATCATACATTTTTTACATTGTGCGCTCATTCCTATCAAACCCGAAGTAAAGAAAAGCATCTGGTTATTAATCTTAAAACAATGAAATCAGTTTCACAAAAGCATGCCAGTTGCTTATGTACAAAAATTTTCAATGAGATTCCGATCAATTTGAGAAATATTTCTTCTTTGAATATTTTTAAATTAAAAATTAAAAAATGGATTAAGAGTAAAGCCTTGGATTACTATGCTTGCCTAAGTAGGACCATTCATTAGATTTTAAGAATAGATTTTTAAGTTAATTTCAATTATAAACAAATGAAATATGAATGCGAGGATTAATTCAATTTAATTTAGAAATATATAATTAATTTGTCAAAATGAAGAGAAACTGGCCACACACAAGTTATCTTTTGTGGTCAGTATCATTTTAATGTATTTACATTTGTATATACAGTTTGTTTAACAAAAAAGGCCCCGCCTTCTAGCTACTTTATTATTTATTTTAGATCCAATAAACCTTACATCAAATCAAATGGCACATAAAAACCTACATTTTAACACTATCAAACATTTTTTATCTTCAACTGTTTCAGAGTGGTGACGTCACATGCAATTTTTTTAAATGACACTGTATATATTTTTTTACATTTTCTGGTAGGGTTTTTTTTAATCTTTTCAACAATATAAATATTTAATGCCCTTACATAAGAAAATTTTCGAGAAAAATTTTAAAAACTTTTTTATCGATGGGAGGCCACGATACAAAACTATAAACAAAAGTGTAACTCAGAAAAACAAAACAATAAACACTTTAGATTATTCTGAAATCTGATAGTTAAAGCGTTTGGCTACTATTTGTTTTGTTTTTCTGAGTTACACTTTTGTATCATGGCCTCCTACTGTGAAAAAGTTTTTGTAATTTTTCACGAAAATTTTCTTATGCAAGTGCATAAACTATTTATATTGTTGAAAAGAGAAAAAAAACCTCTACCAGAAAATGTCAAAAAATATATAGTGTCATTTAAAAACATTGCATGTGACGTCACCACTCTGAAACAATTGAAGATAAAATTTTTTTGATAGTGTTAAAATGTAGGTTTTTATGTGTCATTTGATTTGACATAAGGTTTATTGGGTCTAAAATAAATAATAAAGTAACTAGAAGGCGGGGCCTTTTTTGTTGAACAGACTGTATACTTATCTGAATAAATTTCTTTATCTATTTATCTATTTTATACTATTTCAAGATAATTTCAGGATCTATGATATTTCATTCGACTTTGAACAATTTCAAGACATGCAGATCATGTCATAACATTTTAATATACTTTTATGATGTATGTTAACATTTTGTCCTAATTTTAATAATTTCAAGGTATATTTGAACAATTAACTTAAATTTCTTAAATTAGAACGAAGTGGCACAACATAGATCCTGACAGTAGCTTGAAATGTTATAAAACGGTCTGAAAATATCTAGAAATTGTTCAGATTCGAACAAAATGTTAACATAGATCCTGAAATGTTATAAAATGTGTTAGCGCCACTTCTTGTTCTTTCTAGTTTTCCCACATATTATAACGGGTGTTCATAAACAGTCGTCATCCCAGTAGGTTTTGACTTCAGAAACGTATGTCTATTAAAATTGAGAAAAAATGCGCTATGACAGTACTCAATGACGTTTTATTGTGTTGCACGAATTAATCAAAGACTTAACATTTTGTTTTTCAAAGCAACTGGGATGACGACTGTTTATGAACACCCGTTAGAAACCACCAAAGATGAGCCCTGCGTCATCACACGCTGAATTTAGTAACGACAAACATGCGTGTACATTTGTTCACAAACTCCATGAGCACAACAGTGATAGCATTACAATAAGCGTGTGTTATGATTAAAGTGCTTATTTGATTAAAGTAGTTCAAGTCACATACGCGCGTCGTCACTAAAACGTCAACTGTCAAATAATACTTGTGAAGCCTTGTTGGTTTTTTCGGCGTTTTATAACTACGTTTTCAGGTTATTATTTACGATTTGATACAAATTATGTCTATGAAAGGTAAAACGTTACATTTGCAATCTCAGCAGCTCTTATTAAATTTATTGGATTACTTCGAACGAGAGAAAGAAAATGGGGGTCATCTAATTTCATTGTCATGTGTACAAGAGGTAAATAAAACATAATTCACCTAATTATATTTCACATTCATCGTTTATTTGTAGAGGGCAGCGGAAGCTTTAGGCATGGGTGTTTCTACTGTGAAAAGAGTCAAGAGTCGTCTAGTATGAATCCAGTTTTATGTAGCCCTGGCAAGAAAAGACCACGTAAAAAGTTAAAATCTATTGATTTACCAGATTCCTCAAAAATGGTTATAAGGGACACCATATACATGATGTATTCGGAAAAAAAGTACGTTGCCATCAATTTCCTGAATACTGAAGTGAAAGAAAGTCATATTTTACTCAGTAACACCAGCTTAAATTGAGTTCTACATGATATCGGTTTTAAATTCAAGAAAGATGATAACCGTAGAGCACTAACTGAAAAAGAAAATATTGCTATTATGCGGCTCCAGTTTTTAAAATGTTTCATGGAGAATCTAAATTCACCTCATCCACTGCAAGTAGTCTTTATGGACGAAACGTGGATTTATTCTAAAGGAAATCCTGGAAAGTCCTGGCAAGATTCAAATATTCGCAGTGTTAAAAAACCCGAAGGTTATGAAGGAAAACGTTTTATTGTGGGTAATGCTGGATCTAAATTAGGGTTTGTCGCAAACGCATCCCTATTATTTGCAACAAAATCTTTAAAAGAAGACTATTATAGAGAGATGAATTCAGAAACCTTTAAAAAATGGCTCATCAACCATTTAATTAATAATTTGAATGAGCCTTCATTGACAATATTGGACAATGCTCCTTACCATTCTGTTTTAATAGAAAGAAATCCCTCAACTTCCTGGAAGAAAGCCGATATCATAGAATGGTTAAATACAAATTCCATTAATCACGATCCAACTTCATTTAAAACTGAATTACTCATACTAGCCAAATCTCACAGAAAAAAAGCGCTATGAAGTAGATGAATTACTGAGAAGTTATGGTCTTGATGTTTTACGTCTACCACCATATCATTGTGAATTCAATGCCATTGAATTAATATGGGCACATGCCAAACAATATTACATAATCACATCGGCAGGGATGGTTATGGTGATAATCGAGTTCTTGCAATGTGGAAGGAAGCATTAGAACAATGTACCAAAGATGTGTGGAGTAATTGTCACACTGAAGAAAAAACTAGGACTTGGTATGAGCGTGAAAGGATTTTAGATGTAACTGTTGATGAACTAATCATTCATGTTGGCAACGACTCAAGTGACTCTAGTTTAAGTGGTGATAGTGATTAAGAATTGTAATTATTTTATTTTAGTCGTTATCTAAATTCCTATGTTCAATGGAATTATTTTTGTGGAATGGCGTTGCGGAATAAACACAGTTGTATATTTATTGGTTAGATTATTATATCATTTAAAATTGTGTATTGGTAAATGATTTAAGTTGCATATAACCTTAGTCATCATAAAAGCATATAAACGCAAATAACTAAAACAGTTAAATAAAAAATGGACTTTTACATTTCTTAGTCAAAACGAAAATAATGACACTGACAGCTGTTTGTTTCCCGGATAAAGCGCCATCTATTGGCTCCTGATTGCTTCAGAATACAACTGATGCTAATTTGACTAGCAAGTAAAATCTTACATCATACGGATAGCATTGATGACGCAGGGCTCATCTTTCGTGGTTACTATAATATTTTCAAATATTGCAACGCTTTGAGAGTATATTTGAGAGCCCGCCAGCTAGACTCAGTGGAGATGGCGCGCAGTTCTTTAAATGACATAATTACCAAATACAGTGTGTCCCCGGATTGAGTTCACTATAGGTATAATCGACAAAAAATTTTACAATTTTATTTTAATGTTTTGGGATCCCGCCCTGCTTGGTCTGAAAACAATTTTAAGCAGACTTTTAATTTTTAGAAATTAAGACGGCCATGAAAAATGTGAAAAAACTATTTTCTATTTAGGTAAACTATCTTTTTTGTTCATGATACGGCAAAATTTTGTTAAGAAAAGTTGTTTAGAATGATAGTTTATGGCCCTATACAAAATTTCAGAAAGATCTGTCGACTTAGAAAAAACCGTTATATTTTAGATAATTGTATTTAATTTTCAGGTAAACTATCCTTTTTGTTCATGATACGGCAAAATTTTATTAAGAAAAGTTGTTCAGAATGAAAAATCATGGCCCTGTACCAAATTTCAAAAAGATCTGTCGACTTAAATTAAACCGTTATTTTTTAGATTAAACAAATTGCATTTATTAAAAATGACAGTTTCATCTAAGTCGACAGATCTTTCTGAAATTTTGTATAAGGCCACAACTTCTCATTCTGAACAAATTTTCTTAATACAATTTTTCCGTATAATAAACAAAAAGGGTAGTTTACCTGAAAATAAAATAGAATTATCTAAAAAATAACGATTTTTTGTAAGTTAACAGATCTTTCTGAAATTTTGTATAGGGCCATAATTTATCATTCTAAACAACTTTTTTTAATAAAATTTTGCCGTATCATGGACAAAAATGGTAGTTTACCTGAAAATAAAATAGTTTTCGCTTCCCTGTCAAGGCCTACTTATTGTGTTTTCAAAAACTAAATATTCTTAAAATTCTCTTCAGACCAAGCAGGGCGGAATCCCAAAACATTAAAATAAAATTGTAAAATTTTTTGTCAATTATACCTATAGTGAACTCAATCCGGGGACACACTGTATAATGAGCACCAATATAGCAGTAACAAAATCAGAGAATTCAATATGCAATCTTAGATTAAAACAGTGAAAAGTAAAATTACATACTAAGAACAGCTACAGTTTCTCTCACATTGCTTGCGGTACATATATCATTACCACAGATCATTAGGTCGTATGCTACTTATCTGAGATAATCATGCTTCTGCAGGAGGTGAATCAAATAGCCCCCAAACGGGCTCAAAGCTGTTGCTCCAGGTGGTGGATGCTAGCAAACGTCATCAGCAAAGCACTCAGGCGATGAGCCCTAAAATCGAATTTGGCTCCCAGTAGGTGAAATCACTGAAGTTTTTACAGCTCCCGGGTGATACTAAAAATGCCCGACGAAATTCAGCTAATTGAATTGCATTATCAAAATCAAAAATGAAGTAATTCACTCACCCTGTAATTAAACGCGCTTGGAGCACAAAATATCACAGAAATGTTGACGCCTCTTTTTGAAAGAGAAAAACAACGAAATGAAACAACTGCTGGTGCCTGCCGGTAAAGCAGATTACCACATAACAGCGAGCGGAGATTAAAGCTGCGTTCGCACAACCACCGCGTTCAAATAAAGGAGCGTTTATAAGGCCAAGACTTATGCACAATTACATTCTAATGTTAATTACACTTTTTACTCGTAACAAATGATCTGAAAGTATTCTGTAACTGTTGAAATTAGGGCAAAGTGTTCTAAAATAATTAAAAAAACATCATGTATTTGTTCAATTATAACAAAATGTTTACATAGAGCAGGGCTGTCCAACTTCAAGGGGTCCAAGGGCCGCTGTCAAAAATTTGAAGGTTATGAGGGCCACATCATGAAATGTGTCGTATGCGACTTTGTGAGTGATTTGTAATAAATATAAAACGTGTATATTTAAATACTAATTTTTAATTATTCAAGAAGCTTAGCTTACATTACAAAAAGCACTGAAACATAAAAGAGATATACAGGGTGTTCCTTGAGGTAACCGACAAACTTACACCATGTGTTCTAGAGGTGATTCTACACACAAAAAGTTCATATTCACTTTAGGTTAATTCCTTTCCGTTCTTGAGATACCGACAATAGAAAAAATTTACATCAGTTAATATAAATTTACGCATAGAGATACGTAAGCCAGATAAAATGACATTTTTTGATAAGTAAAAACCGTCAAAGTATCATTAATTAACAACAATTAAACATTGGAAGAACTAAACACTACTAAAAAACAATCAAAGACAGGTGTCTGATCGCTAAAGCATCATTCGCGTTAGTGGCAACTGCCAGACTGAGACAACGGACAAGACAAGCCTTGCATCGGAGGTGGGCGGGACTGTTTCTTTACACAATGTTGCCAGATAAAGTGAAAATTTATTAACTAATGATATATTTTTGTACCTTTGTCCTATGTACCTATTTTATATTGTTTTCAATTATTTATAATGTATATTCCAGATTCATGTTTTCTGAAAGTATAGTATCGATCGATCCCCGGGCCCGCAAAAATATCCTGGCGGGCCGCATGCGGCCCGCGGGCCGCGTGTTGGACAGCCCTGACATAGAGCATGAAAGTATCATACGATTGTTCAAATTACGACTAAATATTTAGAATTAGTCTGAAGGTATCTTAATATTCTTCAAATGGGAAAAATATATTATGAAACAGCTTGAAAATATGTCGGAATTGTTCAAATTGGAACAATATGTTAACATAGGGCCTAAAAGTTTCTTGAAATTGTGCAAATTTGGGCAAAATGTTATTAAATAATGGGAAAGTCTTGAAAACGTTGATATTTGAACAAAACGGTATAAAATAACATGAAAATATTTTGAAATTTTTCGAATTAAAACAAATTAGCATAACATAGATCCTGATAGTATCTTGAAATGTTATAAAATAGTCTGCAAAAATCTTGCACTTATATAAAATGGTCTCAACATTGTTCAAATTTGAACAAAATGTTAACATAGATCCAGAAAGCATCTTGAAATGGTATAAGATGGTCTAAAACTATATTTGAATGGTATAAAATGATTGAAATAGTATCAAATTGTTCAAATATATCTTGAAATTATTAAAATTATGATACATCATAAAAATATATTGAAATGTTATAAAATATTGTCCGAAAATATCTTGTATTGGTATGACACGATCTGAAAATGTCTTGAAATTGTTAAAAGTCGAACAAAATAACATAGATCCTGACACTATCTTGAAATGGTATAAAATGTCTGAAAATGTATTTGAATGGTACAAAATGGTTTGAAAATATCCTTAAATGTTGTAAAATGGTCTGAAAGTATCTTATAATTGTTGAAACTAGATCAAAGTGTTGTAAAATAATAAAAAAAGATCATTCATCTGTTCAAATTAAAACAAAATGTTATAATAAGCCTGAAAATATCTTGAAATTCTTTAAATTGCTCTTGCTCTACGCTGACTAACCGGTAGAAGAGGAAGACGATTAAGAGAGCGAGGGAAAGAGAGAGTTTAAATTGGAACTAAATTTTAAGGTAGAGCAGAAAAGTATCTCTAAATGTTTAGGATGGTCTGAAAATATCTTGAAATGGTGCAAATTAGAGCAAAATGTTATACAGTAATCAGAAAAATTGTTGAAATTTGAACATAATGTTATAAAATAACTTGAAAATATTTAAAATTGCTTCAACTAAAATCAAATGGCACAACATGGAGACTGAGAATATCTTGAAATGTTATAAAATGGTCTGGAAATATCTTCAAATTATGAAAATTATAGCAAAATGTTATACAATAGTCTGAAAAATTGTTGAAATCATTGATATTAGAACATAATGCTATAAAATAACTATAAAATATTTTTAAATTGCTTAATAAAACCAAATGGCAGAACATGGACCTAAAAATATCTTGAAATGTTATAAAATGGTCTCAAAATATCGTGCAGTGGTATAAAACACCTTAAATCGTTAAAATTAGGACAAAATGTTAAATTAAATTGTGAAAGTATCTTGAAATGTCATGAAATAGTCTGAAAGTATATTGAAATGTTATAAAATGGTTTGAAAGCATCTTGAAATTAGAACAAAGTGTTGTTATATAATAGAAAAATGTTATGTATTTTTTAAAATTAGTACAAATTGTTAGCAAGTACCTTGAAACTAGATGTTAAGATAGAGCATGAAAGTGTTTTGAAATGTTATAAAATGGTCTAAAAATATCTTGAAATTGTGCAAATTAGATTAAAGTCTTGGAAACGTTGATATTAACACAAAATGTTAAAAAGCAAATTGAAAATATTTTGAAATTACTTGATTTAGGTTGAACTGGCAGAACATAGAACCTGATAGAATCTTCAAATTTTATAAAATGATCTGAAAATGTCTTGCATTTGTATAAAATGGTACATTTTGACATTTACAATCATGTGCATGCGCCTAAGCACCAGTGCGCTATATTGGAGTTTGGCCTTGTATTGTTATAAAATGATCTAAAAATATCTTGAAATCGTTCAAATTCGAACAAAATATTAACATAAGTCCTGAAAGTATTTTTAAATGGTCCGAAAGTATCGTGAAATGGTTGAAATTCAACAAAGTGTTATAAAACAACCTGAAAATATCTTGAAATTGTTATAATCTTTGAGATTGTTATAATTCAGACGAAATGATAAGATAGACAGTGAAAGTATCTTTAAATGGTATAAAATGGTCTGAAAGCATCTTGAAATGGTTGAAATACAACAAAGTGTTATAAAACAACCTGAAAATATCTTGAGGTTGTTATAATTCCTTAAGATTGTTATAATTCAGACAAAATGATAAGATAGACAGTGAAAGTATCTTTAAATGGTATAAAATGGTCTGAAAGCATCTTGAAATGGTTGAAATACAACAAAGTGTTATAAAACAACCTGAAAATATCTTGAGATTGTTATAATTCCTTGAGATTGTTATAATTCAGACGAAATGATAAGATACACAGTGAAAGTATCTTTAAATGGTATAAAATGGTCTGAAAGCATCTTGAAATGGTTGAAATACAACAAAGTGTTATAAAACAACCTGAAAATATCTTGAGATTGTTATAATTCAGACAAAATGATAAAATGGACAGTGAAAGTATTTTTAAATGGTATAAAATGGTCTGAAAGTATCTTGAAATGGTTGAAATACAACAAAGTGTTATAAAACAACCTGAAAATATCTTGAGATTGTTATAATTCCCTGAGTTTGTTATAATTGAGTCAAAATGATAAGATAGGCAGTGAAAGTATCTTTAAATGGTATAAAATGGTCTGAAAGCATCTTGAAATGGTTGAAATACAACAAAGTGTTATAAAACAACCTGAAAATATCTTGAGATTGTTATAATTCCTTGAGATTGTTATAATTCAGACAAAATGATAAAATGGACAGTGAAAGTATCTTTAAATGGCATAAAATGGTCTGAAAGCATCTTGAAATGGTTGAAATACAACAAAGTGTTATAAAACAACCTGAAAATATCTTGAGATTGTTATAATTCCTTGAGATTGTTATAATTCAGACAAAATGATAAGATAGACAGTGAAAGTATCTTTAAATGGTATAAAATGGTCTGAAAGCATCTTGAAATGGTTGAAATACAACAAAGTGTTATAAAACAACCTGAAAATATCTTGAGATTGTTATAATTCCTTGAGATTGTTATAATTCAGACAAAATGATAAGATAGACAGTGAAAGTATCTTTAAATGGTATAAAATGGTCTGAAAGCATCTTGAAATGGTTGAAATACAACCAAGTGTTATAAAACAACCTAAAAATATCTTGAGATTGATACAATTCCGAGTTTGTTATAATTCAGACAAAATGGTAAGATAGACAGTGAAAGTATCTGGAAATTTTATAAAATGGTCTAAAAATATCTTGAAATTGTTGATATTAGAACAAAATAACTTGAAAATATTTTGTAATTGCTCAAGTTATAACGAAGTGTTATAGGATACATCCTGGTAGTATCTTGAAATGTTATACAATGGTCTGAAAGTATCTTGAAATTATGAAAATTAGAGCGAAATGTTATACAATAGTCTGAAAAATTGTTGAAATAATTGATATTAGAAGATACAGTTATAAAATAACTTGAAAATATTTTGAAATTAGCTGAAATACAACCAAATGGCACAACATGGAACCTGAAAATATCTTGAAATGTTAGAAAATGGTCTGAAAATATCTTGCACTGGTATAAAAAGGTTTTAAAATATCTTGAAATTGTTAAAATTACGACTAAATGTTAAATTAGATCATGAAAGTATAGTCTGTTTTTTTGCTTTATGATTCAGAGCAGGCTTTGCATTTGCATTTTTGTAACAGTGTAGGTAGTTGGTGACAAAGAAAAAAACACTAGTTATGTCAAAAACCATTAGAACTGTCAATGTGTTAACTTATAAGCACTATTATACCTACTTAATAAGAGCTAAAATTACTGAACCATTGACATTAAATAAGGTATTGCTTTATTTTAAGTACGTTTATTTAAGCGTGATTGTTATTTAACTGTACAGAAACGTCATAAAATTTCTAGACATCTATCTATAATGTAAAAATATATTATTAAAAATTTGCTGATGATTTTTGTTTGTAGAACTGTGTTGTACAAGTTATTATTTATGCTAAACATATAACAGGCATTTCAAAATAAAGGGATAATACAAAATACCCTGGTAGAACCATTTTCAGAGATATAATTTACCAGAATTTAGATGGATACACTTCAGGATCATCATCCAGAATCTGATTCAGAAGAGGACTACAACTCGTCTTCCGATTCTGTATCAGATTCTTCCAACCTAATAATAACAGGAGGTATATCATCCACACCAATAAATTTAACAATGTGCTTTGCCGAGTCACTTTATATTAGTATTTCACAGTGTTCAATGTTTTTTCCATATGTGTGCTGTACACAATGATAGAGATTTAAACCATAAATTAGCAATTATGTCTTTTGAGGGAGGCTGGGAATTTATGTCCTTATTATAATAGTTCTTACATAAACTCCATGCCAATTGAATTGGATTGTATTGACAGTGGTATGGAGGTAATCTTAGAACTTCATGCCCATGTCGTTTTAAAATATTGTCAATTAAGTATTGCTTTTGGTCCATATGTATAGGTAAAATTAAACTCCATAATTGTCGCTTTATTAGTTTGTCATCAAATTGTACGTCACGTTTAATTAACCATTTCTGTATTTGTCGTTTATTGGACGAGAAATTGGATGGTTTATCGATAAGAACCGAATTATATGGTGCATTATCCATAATTACCACACGTTTTCCATTCAATTTAGACAAAGCAGGGATTAACTGTTTTTCAACATTGCCTAAAAATGTCACCATTGATACACTTATGATAGCCCCTGGTAAAGTTTCATCCAAAAACATGAATATACATTTTTCACTATAATTTCGAAACTAAATATTTCCTTTAAAAGGCAATCCGCCGAAATGACATGACTCTTCTCACACAACAATTTTCTTCCATTCACAATTTTGTACTTATATCCCATATTTGTTAATGTGTAGTATAATTTTAAACGACTCCCAGTATAATCAGTTCCTCCCTTGCACACAGCAATAAATTATCCAAAGTAAAAAATTCCAAATTTTGTTCTTAATATCTTCCCTGAAGCTCTGTTCCTCCCAAGTTAGAAATTCCTTTTCTTTATTCATATTATCATTCGGTTATTGCTCGAGTTGTGATTTTGCTTTGTTTAGATATTAAACACCGTAACATTCCAAATCTAGCATTATAAGAAATTGTTAGAAATGTTATATCTGTTTAATTCTTAATACTTAATACTTACAGATTTGACCAATTCTTCCAATGATAGCTGTTTTATTTAAGTTACCATTGATATCTTTTATATTAGTAGAACGGCGTTTTATAGCCTCTTTGGTTTTACTATTACCTAATACTGCTCTTTCGTGGCATTTTATTAAGATTTGCCAAAGTGTCAACTTGACAATCCCGACGTTAGTTATATTTTGTAACTGAACTGTTGTACACTGCTAAAATAATATAAATGCAAGGCCTGCTCTGAATCATAAAGCAAAAAAATAGACTATATATTGTATGTTTGCTAACGTCTTGTTACAAATGTTAGAAAAATTTGCTCAAATTTTAACAATTTCACTAAATTTTCAGTTCTTATGTTAACATCTTGTTCCAATTTGAATAATTTTCAGACAATTTTATAAAATCTCAAGATATTTTCAGACACTATGTTAATATTTTGTTCTAATTTGAACAATTCCGGCATTTTCAGGTTGTTTTATAACATCTTGTTCTAATTTCATTGAGTTCAAGATATTTTCAGACCATTTTATAACACTTCAAGATACTTTCAAGCTCTATATTAACATCTTGTTCTAATTTGAACAAAGATATTTTTAAACTGTATTGTAACATACCTATCCTTCGAATTTAAACTATTTAAAGCTAGTTTTTCGACTATTTTATAACTCGTGTTCTAATTACAATAGTTCGAAGATATTGTCAAATTACTTTTGTTCTAATTTCAACAATTTAAAGATATTTCCAGGCTCCATGTTAATATATTATTTAATGTTCTAATTAGAACAATTGCAAATCCTTTCAGATTATTTTGTAATATTTTGCTCTAATTTCAACAATTTCAAGATATTTTTAGCTTATTTTATGTTTTGTTCTCTTTTCAACAATTACAAGATGGTGGTTTAGCATTTCATGAATGGATATCTCATAATTTAAATCACATTAAATATTATCAGCAAAAGAAATTTAATACTTACTCTGGAAATTCTATTAATTCGGTGCCGTTGGCATTTGTTGTATGATTAACTTTACTATCGTAGTAATGATACCGTACAGTACCTTCCAACAAATTTGTCTCTTTTATATCTCCATTGTAATACTTTAAAATTATAATATTGCCATCAGCAGATATTGTTTTCACATTGCCGTTTCCATATTTAATTTGTTTTGTACCATCGCTGAGAATTTGTTCTGTGAATTTACATATTTTAATAAAAATTAAACTCTTATAATATTTTTATTTTTAATTACCGCTTTTTTTATTTTCATCTGTACTACCAGTGGACAACCGTTGCGGTGCTTCGTAACTTTTAATCCCGAATGCTTGTTCGTAAATTTCTTCTATTGCATTTACAGTTTTCCCTGTGTTAGGTTGATTCATTGACACATTCTTACTGTTTTCCTTATCTTCTAACGTATATGGTTTCTCTAAACGCACAGCTGCACTTCTACCGGTATTTGCTGATTTTACTACAGAGTCATAATCATCTTCTTCACTAGACGAGGGCTCTTTATTTAGAGCAATTCTTTGTTTGGTCACTTGCTCCTGCGTCAGCTTCGACAGGTTCTTGTTAATTTGGTGCAGTATTTTCGTATCTGAAGGCTTCCTATTGAGCTTTTGGCTAGCCACAAGCCGAGCATTCTGTTTGTTTAGATTTTCAATTTCCGCCTTCAACGCCACATTTTCCTTCTCGAGGCTTTTTATTTGATTCCGCAGCCTGGCCTGTGCCAGTCCATTCTTCGTCTCTTTCAGCTTCAAGGTCTCC
Organism: Agriotes lineatus; assembly: GCA_940337035.1. Lineage (NCBI taxonomy): Eukaryota > Metazoa > Arthropoda > Insecta > Coleoptera > Elateridae > Agriotes > Agriotes lineatus. The sequence continues at coordinate 72,500 of CALNHX010006119.1, forward strand.
TGCAGGGTTGCTATTTCCGTTTTCAGGGCTGACATCTCCTCTCGTTCCTTTTTCGACGGCTTGTTCTGCAGGTCCTTAACATACCTAGAAGAATTATATCTGCATTGCCGGTCTTAATTTGTAAGTAGACTTACCGTTCGAAAACCATCTTCTCTTTGGAAAGCTTCCTCTTTTCCTCCTCTAAGGCGTGGTTGATCCTCAGTTTCTCCTCTTCAACTTGCTTCATGATTTCCCTTTTGTGCCTGTCGAACTCCTTGTGCTGCTGTTCCAGCTGTGCCTTTAGCTTGCTTGTTTTCACACTTTCCAAACGAACAGACTTCAGCTCCGATTCCATTTCCCTCAGTTTGTTCTGCAGTGTCGAATCAGAAGCTTCCACAACAGCTTCGGTCATCGTCTCAGCATTGCATTTGTCCTGCTCCTCCCAAACCTTGCTCGAATCGGAGCTCGAACTAAGGCTTTCGGTCGCATCCCCCTCGGTCCATTTAGTTTTATCGTTGAAGTTCGGCTCCGCCTGCAGCGTGCTCTCGTAAGTCGTCTCCACGTCTTCCGATGTTACCGAACTGGCGCTCGAATTTCCGCAGCACACTGCTTGAACTGTAAAACCTTTTCAATTAAAGACAAATATTCATCAGTCAACTTTCTTTCAAAATCGTCAATGTTCGATTGAGTGTTTGAAGGTGGAATTGCAATACGTTCATTTGATTCGTCGATTTCTTCTATCACTGGTCCTTGGGATGTTTGTGTAAAGTTTTTAAGGTAATGCACTTGTTGCATGACATCATCGTCGTTAGATTTTTGGGCATATACAGCTTGAAACTGCTTTTTAGTTGCCATCCTTGTGCCTTTTAAGGGCGACACGTTTGGCGTGCTCGCAAGCAGGCGAACAATGCTGGAGTTGGTCGAACTAAAACTGCTCTGCATGGCACGCTGCTCTAGGGCCTCGAAGATTAACAGGTCCTGGTCAGAAGTATTCATACTAGGCTCTTTATTACTGCACGAATCAATTACTGCCCCATTCGGCCCATTTAAAACAGACTCTTGAAGAACTGCTTCGTCTTGACTATCAGACGTCACACACCACGCAGCCTTGGACTTTATACTTAAATCAGGCCTTTTCAAAGGCGTTATTGTTGGCTTATCGAACCCTACTTTTGTTTCTTTATTATTAATTGTATTTACACTAACGTCTCTCGATTCATTTTCATTTGCTGTGTCATTTTCTTCAACGTTTTGAAGCCTGTCAGTTGACATGGCAACTCCTCGTTCAGTTTTTTTCCTGCTCTGTATTGACTGTTGCATATTACTCATGCCTTGGAAACGTTTTCGACTTGTTTTAAATGGCTTGAATTGTTGTCCGGGAGCCATTTGAAACCTGGCCAAACCTGCTCCTCTACGTAAAAAAGGCTGCTTTGGTTTAGTGATGGCAGTATTGGCTTTTTCATTTATAGTTACACGTTTATTGGTCGTTTTCGGTGGTGACTCAGTTTCGATTCTCTGCTCCGTAGGAGGAACAATGGGATTGCTACTCAAATCGTTGTGTTGCAAACGTTTATGATGCTGCTCTAAAAGGCGTTCTTGCTGCTTTTCCTGCCACTTCTTTAATTCTTCCAGCTTGGCAAGAATATTGGTTGGCGACAGCGACATTTTTTTAGATTAGAAGACAAATTGGCAGCGTAATTAAGCTAGTTAGATTCTACTTTGATTGAAGTTTATTGCACATTATTCTTAATTGGCAGTATCGAGACCAATTACAATACTTACGATTCTAACCTAAATAAACAAATTCGAATTGTTTGTTGACGTTCGTTTGACATTATAAGTTCTGCCAATTACTTAGCGCAGAAAACCCTAAGAGCATTTGGTTACCTAAATATAGGCAGTAGGCGGTGCCTTGTTGTCATATTTTTCCATTATAATATACAGGGAGTTTTTAAATTTAAAAACATCAGAACTCAAATTCTATTTCTGCATATTATTATTTATCTGGAACATAACGTAGTTAGCACATATGATAATTCACACTGGCGAAAAGCCTTTGCAATTTTGAATATAAAACTGCAAATAAGTCATTCAGAACACATACGAAAACTTTATAGATTAAAAAAATTGGCATATTTGCAAATTTCACGGTTCGAGAGTGTTAACGGTCACAATAATACCGTAGCCTTGTACAGCTGACATCTGTAGTTCTTAAAGGCTGTGCGACATGTGCAGCAAAATTCATAGAATGACAATAGCTAGGTACCTATATAAATAGCAAGTACCAGTCTTCCAACGTGCAAATTTTTACTTTCGTGAAGACATTTATAGGTAGTAAAGAGTTCTACTGTACTAAAGAAGAATTCCAACATCGTTCGGGTCAAGAGTTGGCGACGATGAAACTCAGTCTGCAGGCGAAGAAGAAGCGAACAAACAGAATCAGTGCAGAAAATATGGAGATAAAAGTAACAAGGATAAAAATTAAACAGCGAAAATAGTAGTTGAAAAAATAGCTATGTATAAATTATGAGGAAACGTATTCAGGCGTTTTGACTATTTTGTTCATGACAGATTTATTTACGTAGGGGTCAACGCTTTGAGTCGGTTAGTCGCAAGACTAATTCCACGGCGAGAGAAATGACTGAACAAGCGAATAGCGAGGTTGTGCCCTGACAGTGAACTCAGTACGCGATGTTAGTTAAATTGCCTGGAAGTATTCTAACGGCCCTTGTGGCAACGCTACTGCTTTTCCGGATTATCCACTGCAATGTCTAAGTTATTTAAAGTTTTATTCACGTACCGTTTGAAGTATAGAAGAATGTCATTGTCGAATCACCCCAGATTCAAAATCGCTTTATCGTAGCCTGATTGCTGTTTTATTAGTCTATTTTCGATTTGATCGCTTGTGGATAAAAAATATAATATAACAATTTGTGGCAGAATGGTAGAAAAACCATTTGTCGAAATTTTTCTAGATTTTCTAGAATGGGGGATATTTGGTAAGCCATATGATTAGCCCTATCAGCCCGATCAGCAATCGTGAATTTAACAACAACAATTTACTACGGCGATATTCCTTAAAGCGATGATGAAGGTCTCGCAACCTCCCGGTAAAGATTCTTCAACCACAACTACCTTGTTTGCTTCACTTCAACCCCCGACAGCTAGTGCACTCATCACAACGAAACACCAAGGGTTGCTACAAAACGAAAGGCAAAAGTTCAACTTCTTCGAAGGACACAAAAATCAACGAAAAGCACACAGTTAATTTCAACTTTATCTAAGGGCACGGAAATCAACGAAGAGCACACAGTTAATTGAACGAAATACTCTACAGCGCATCCTAACAGCGCGAAGCTGCTGGGGACGCAAATTCGACCCAGTTCTCCACTGTCTTAAGCCGGTAGCGGGGATTAGAATGAATCGCTCCGGGAGGAAATTCTAAAATCAAATGAAAAGGCGCATACGCTACTCCCATGATGATGAAATCCTAAGTCAGCAATATTCCTGGAAAATTCGGGGAAGTTCTCGCCTGCATAAACGACAAAACCACAGACAATGGTCCGTCAGGCAACGGCGACATTCTTAGAATGCGATAAGGCACATTGCGATATAGCATGCAGGAACAAAGCTAAATTTAGAATTAAATATCGACGAACGTAAATACACTGAGGGACGCCAATATTTGAAACGAACGGAATGACGTTTTGAGCCCTTGCCGAACTTTTAATTTAGGCGTGGCTGAACTGAGAAAAGGATTAAAATCAAAGCTAAAAATTGACGAAAAGGCGGAAAAGGGTGAAAATACAGCAATTTGTCCTCACAAGGCTCCCATTAAAACAAAAAACATTTATTTATTTGGCACGTAGTTTTGCTTGGCTTACCTTTACAGGAACATTTTTTAAAATCCTGCACTCCAAATTTAGAAAACCTTGTTAAAGCTTCTCTCAAGAAAAGGTTTCTTTATTCCAGAACATGAATTGGTTCGAAATTTTCCATGCCAGTAAGTTCGTCGCTTAAAAACCATCGGTTCACAATTCCATGTATAGTACCAATTTGGTACATTTCATTTTTTATTTCTATGATAGTTCAACAGCAATATTCTGACCCAAAAACAAATATTTCAACTTTTTTTTTGTAGTTTGGAGCATTCTTTCTGCAGCACGTTCTTGACCAATCCCATCTTTTGTGTCTGGTATCCTCTTTTTGGCACAAATCATAAATCCACGCTGCTTCATTCTATGCTAAATTTGAACAATTTCTCTTTAAACATTTAACACAGTGTTTGAGCACTAATCAGGATCGAAGGTACAATGTTTGTAGCCTTCTCAGTTTTTCGCTATCTGGAAAACCGCTGATCGCCAGCTCGCCTTGGAATTTGTGGACTGTATGATTGTAGGTTTCACTGAATTATACACACGTTGAAAAGCAAAAGTAGTAATTTATTGCCATAAATTAACACTAACAGTTTAACATTTACAAAGAATTAGTTTTCGTAGTGCGTGACCGGTTTGCATGCTGCCACTTTGACAGATGAAACGTAAGTGCGGAGACCGGCGAGGCAAAGCCCGCTCGACCTTATACTGCGCACAGTATTGATTCAGAATACAAGAGAGGCGGCAAAAATTTATAAAGTCCTTAACATACCGCCCGCCTTGGAAAGGGTAACCTTTCAAATAAAACAGTACAGAGTTGACATGTAAAAGCTAGAGTAAAACATGTAACATGAACACATATATATACAAAGCATAATAGTACATGGATCTTAATCTAGTACAAGAAAACCCGAACAATGGGGAGCCAAAAGGCTTTACGAAAACTGCGCTGAACGCTAACGCACTAGTTCACAACACTAGGTAGCGGGCACAATTTGGCGAAGGATCGCTTCACGATCCCTGACACAGTGTTCACTGACGCCACACGCGTAACGCCGTCAAGGCCAGGGTGCAGCTCGGTGACCCGGCCTAATCTCCACTTCAGAGGGGGTAGATTGTCATCCTTGATGAGGACCATGGAACCAGGCTGGAGGTCCGAAAGATGCGTGCGCCATTTGGTGCGCTGTTGGAGTTCCGAGATGTACTCTTTACTCCATCTCTTCCACACATTCTGGTGAAGTTGTTGTATTCTCTGGTATTTAGACAGCCGAGACTCGACTATCTCAGTAACGTTGGGATCAGGCAGTGACACCAACGGACGACCAATCAGGAAATGAGCAGGAGTCAAAGGCTGAAGGTCGTTTGGATCAGAGGACAAAGGGGACAGGGGTCGGGAGTTTAAGGTCGCTTCCACCTGTGCCAACAAAGTGCAAAATTCATCGTAATTTAGACTAGCGTTACCTATAACGCGACGTATGTGATGTTTGGAGGACTTGATTCCGGCCTCCCACAATCCGCCAAAGTGGGGACTGTGCGCGGGTATAAAATGCCAAGCTACTCCGTCGTTCGCGACTGATTCGGAAATAGAAGGGTTTTGTTCCGCGAGAAAATTGCCTAATTCGATTAACTCGGAATTAGCGCCTACAAAGTTAGTGCCGTTGTCTGAATAGACATGGAGCGGTTTGCCTCGTCGAGCCACAAACCGGCGAAAGGCCATTAAGAAGGCTTCAGTAGAAAGGTCAGCGACCAATTCAAGGTGCACTGCTTTTGTGACGAAACAATAAGCTGTAACTCGTTGTAAGCGAGCGAAGCTTGAATACTGATTGAACGGAAATGGTTCAACAGAGGTTAAAGAAAAACTCTGAACTTCTTTTTTGAATTCTGGAAGCTCAGCACGAACATGTTTGGAAGCAGGCCAAGATGCCTCGCCTTCGCTTAGCCAGGTGGGACCATGCCACCAAAGGCTTAACAGACCCAGCGGGTCAAATATCTGCGATCTTTCAGACAAGATGCTACGCTTCGTAGCCTTAATACTTGTAGAATTTGAAATCTGGGATATTTCAGGCAAGATGCTACGCGTGGTAGCCTTACTACTTGCAGAATCTGAAATCTGGGATATTTCAGGCAAGATGCTACGCGTGGTAGCCTTACTACTTGCAGAATCTGAAATATTCTCTACTGAAAAGAATCTTTTCTGAGCGATTTGCAATGAATCACCCAATACCTCTACAGGCTTCTTGAAAGGGATAGAGACAACGAATCGACCATTCGCTTCTCGTTGAGTATTTTGCACGAAATGTGCCTCACAGGCGTTCTCTTCATTTGTGCGAACCTTTTCCTCTGGGTAATGTTCGAGTTGCCAAAACCTAGCAATGGGATCAGAAGCATCCTCGATCGTGCTAAGATTGCACTGTACAGGGTACGCAGAAGGGGGGCCTGTGGGGCCAGAAACAATCCAACCAAAACGAGTCTTTTGGAGGATGGGAAGATTTGGGCCTAGACCAATTTGTCCAATACAAAGGAGCTGCCAGAAAATGGGCGAACCAATCAAAATGTCGATGGTGCCCGGTTGGTCGTAGGACAGATCTGATAACTTGATGTTATCAGGAACCTTGAAGCTGTTTCGCTGGACGCGAAAACTTGGGGTAACACCCGTAATCTCATCGAGAACAAGACAGGATAGGCCAATGCCGTATGAAGTGTGAGGGGCTTGCAGCTTGATATCACACCTAGCCTTGATTTGAGAAGTGGCTTTACTTAAGCCAGAAACAGTAACGTTGACTTCGCGAATTGGAAGCTTCAACCTTTTACACAAATCTGAACGTATAAAGTTCGACTGGGAACCGGAATCCAACAGGATTCGCACAACGTGAGGCGTACCATCATCAGCGATGAGTTTAGCGGTTGCCGTAGGTAAGAGTACCTGAAAAGCATTCGAACAGAATGCAGAAATCGATTGGTTTAGTTCAACAGGGGTTTCTGCCGATATCGCAGATCCTGGTTGACTAGAAGAAGCGTTCTGAGGCTTATCCTCATGAAGAAGTGTGTTGTGCCTTGATTTGCACTTTCTACACGTATATTTGGAGCTACAAAGGCTCGCAAGGTGACCCTGAGTTAGGCAATTAAAGCATACGCGGAGCTCTTTTGCCTTTGACTTTCTGTCAAGAACAGACAGCTTGACAAACTTATCGCATTTGTACAAGGAATGAGATCCTTTACAAAGTGGACACGAAGGGGTACCCGACACAAATGATTTAGAATGTACCTTGGAAGACTTTTCGGGTACAAGCTTGCTATCTTTTACCTCTAGAGTTTCTAGAAGCCTTGCTGTATTTTGTAAGAATTCCTTGAACTCATCAAGATTAGGCAGGTCAGAACTTGACCGGTTTCTAAGGACCTCCCATTCACGAAATGTAGTGGGGTCCAGTTTTTTAGAAACTACATAAATTATAACAAAATCAAGAAGCTCGCTTTCGGTAGCTAATGATTTGATTGCTGCAAAATGCTTGAATAACATATCGCTAATCGTACGTAATTTAGTTGCAGATTCCTTACTGCAAGATTCGAGTTCAAATATAGCCTTGAGGTGGTTATGAACCAGAATTTTTGGATCATTGTATCGATTGCACAATGCCTCCCAAGCTAGAGTATAATTACCCGCAGTAAACTCTAAACTTTTTATAATTTGGCTTGCATCACCCTGTAAACTAGCCTTTAAGTAATGCAGCTTTTGAATGTTAGTTAACGCTTGATTCTCATGAATTAAACTAATAAAAATCTCACGAAACTCTAACCATTCTGACACGTTCCCTGAATATTTGGGAATAGAAATGGCAGGAAGGCGTACAGCTTGATTATTGCAATGTGAACTGCAATTTGAATGCGTTGATCTTACGCTACCGTTAGGAGATCCAGCACGATCTGGTGCAACATCAGATTGTTTGTTGTGTTCATTAATCAAATATTCAGCTTGTGAGATTGCACGAAAATAAGAGTTTTCAAATTCAACTTGTTGCTGCATTTCAGATTCTACATCCTCACTGGTTTCTAAAATTTGTTCGTGAACCTCATAATATTCTGATAACAAAGTGGCTATAGCATCCAATCTTTTTTGCAATTCAATAATTTGAGTACTAGGTAAAAACTGATCTTCATCATAAATTTTTTGCAAAGATTGAACATGATTTGAAAAACGCGTAAGCTTGCCTTTAATAGAGCCACGTGCTCTTACAAGCGGATCCATAATTGTTGAGATTAAAAACAATTTAACCGATCGAACTTACTTTTCGTACGCCCCTGGTCCGCGGACCCAACGGGTCGACTATCTGTGATATTCCAGGCAAAATGCTACGCGCGGTAGCCTTACTACTTGCAGAATCTGAAATATTCTTTAATGATAAAACCCTTTCGCACGCCTCTGGCGCGAATTTGTTTATAACTCAGACAGCGCTTGCTAATAACGGGAGAAACCTGTCGCTTACGACGCAGAAAAACGACCCCGGTACAACGCGGGAATGAATCACGACGCGGATGGCCGTGTACTACGCAAGACCAAAAATGCGCCACGAACGCGAGACTGTTTTAACAACGCAAACGGCTCTGCAATTTGAAAATGCAGGGGATATCGCTAACAAACGTAATAGCTTGGCATTTCACGCAATTAAAATGTTTATATGACTCATAAACCATTTGTTTACGCGATAATACACAGCTGAAATTAAGCACACATGCGAACACAGACGAAATAAACCAAATTTATGCATAGGAAAATCAGGCTTACATTGATCTTGGTGTGTGCCGCCTTGCCGGTTTTCTGTTCCTACTACCGTCTCGCTTGCAGCTGGCCGCTGGCTCCACACCTGCACGAATTTGGCGCGAGACTCGGCGTTTGGGTATCTACCGTCTGCTGTCTTCCTTCCTCTCGCTACGGGCACCGCATGCTCCCTCTTTGTTCCACGCGTTGCTGCGAAATTGGACGCTGCTTCCTTGCGGCCGATTGTATGCGATGCAATACAAACTGAATATGCTTTGTACTTGCCTATGACCAATGTTGTCGAATGCTGTCGCTGTTTTGGACCCGCAATGACCTAATGTGGTTTAAATCCGGTTCTGTAGGACCAATGTTTGAGCACTAATCAGGATCGAAGGTACAATGTTTGTAGCCTTCTCAGTTTTTCGCTATCTGGAAAACCGCTGATCGCCAGCTCGCCTTGGAATTTGTGGACTGTATGATTGTAGGTTTCACTGAATTATACACACGTTGAAAAGCAAAAGTAGTAATTTATTGCCATAAATTAACACTAACAGTTTAACATTTACAAAGAATTAGTTTTCGTAGTGCGTGACCGGTTTGCATGCTGCCACTTTGACAGATGAAACGTAAGTGCGGAGACCGGCGAGGCAAAGCCCGCTCGACCTTATACTGCGCACAGTATTGATTCAGAATACAAGAGAGGCGGCAAAAATTTATAAAGTCCTTAACACACAGGTAACCGTTATATTGCTTGCAATGCCATTATTTTCAATCTTTTCAACGATAGCAATATGCTCGACGTTAAACATATGAATTTCTTCATTATCAGTTGCACTTCATATTGATTAGTTTCATGCGAATTAACTATTACGTTTTCCAAATCTTGACTGTTTGAAAGACATTGACATTTTATTGCGTCCTCAATGTCCGTTATTTATATGATAATGCTGCTCATTGTATCGTTTGCCTCCTTTTCTTTTCACTTGTCTATTTATTAATAAAAGTCGCTAATTTCGTCTACTCTGGCTGAAGTTCATGATTTCTTAATACTTTTCTGGTGAGATGGAAAAAAAATATTAAATTACCTTGGAAAAATATTATAGATACTATTTGACTTTTGAAGTCATATGTTCCTGATTGCTTACCAGCATATAATTCTTGCAGTTCTTTATAATACATAATTATAGCTCTTTATTAACAAAGACATCACTTTCCAACACTTTGAATATCTTGCAACGAGTTTCAGAAGTATAAACTGTCAAAAAATTTTGTTAACTCGTCGTAGGTTCATCTGACTCGAGAGCAGTCATATTATAATACGCCTAAATATGTCTAGTTTATGTCAGGCTCATTGTAAAAACACTCGCCCGCACATTCGTGTACAGTAAGACTAAGAGCTGTTTGGCGTTTTATAAAACGCCTAAAATGTTCAGTCAAATTGTAAATAGTATATTATGACACTAGTGTATGAGTATGCCTTTAAAGCACGTGCGACGAGCTTAAGAACACGACGCAAAACGGAGTGCTTTTAACGTCGCTAGTGCTTTAATGGTACTTATATACGTGTATCATACTCTATTTTTTCTACCATCGTAACAGAAATATAAAAACTTGGTTCGGTGACACTTTTTCCGTCACATTGTGTTAGACATTTTAGGTTATGTTGACATTCAAATTTACGGCAAAGCGTGTTTTAATATAATATTAAAACACGCCACCAATGGCAACGTGCAAAAAATACGTAATTCGGGCGCTAATATTAAGAGTGCTACAAAAGCCACTTTTGACACTAGAAACTGTGCAAAAAGTTGTCATTTTGATACGATCGTAGAAAACATTCTGAATTTACTAATCGTTTTACAATGACATTTAGAAAACGACTAGGCGTTTTATAAAACGACTGAATTTGTTATTAGCCTGCGACACATACATTCGACTCTATTCGTCAAATACCTAACCTTCAAATGCCAAAGTCAACAGATAAGTGAGCATTTTAATAGAACTCTTTAACGAATTATTGCTTTTACAAAGTCATCACTATTTAAACAAAGCTAAGTTATCTTACAGCAATATAATTTGGTTATTGCCTGAAACATGGGTGTTGACCAAGACCAGAGCATAGGTACCTTTTTAATAGATACACCAATTACTATCATATTATTTTTTCAGATAGAGACATTTATGACTCATATTTTAATTTCTTTGTGATTTTTAAAATCTATTGCGATTTAGGCAAGAAAAAGTAAACTTGTATATTTTAAAACAGATATTTGCAATTAGGTCTACGAATAACCAGTTGCGTTGGTATTGATTCATCTTAATGCTCCGAAACGCCTGTCATATAGGTAACCCAAATCACATATCATCAACTTTATTATGCTAATTGATTTCTTTACATCTTGCTTAGTAACAAATCAATATATATACTTTGGATCCCCAATGGGCTCAACTCTTTCCCCCATTTTGGCCGAAATCATAGTCAATACCGTCATAAAGGAAAGCATCCCCAAGCTGGCTTTTCAATTTCCGTTTCTTTACCAGTATGTTGATGATGTAGTTTGTGCAGTACCGGTAGATGACGTTGCCAATGTGCTGAGTGCATGGATATAGTACTTATATATCTATGGCTGAGTGTTTTCAATGGTTTCAACCCTCACATCCAATTTACAGTGGAAAGAGAAAAGGATAGGTCGGTCCCCTTTCTGGACACTCTGGTCATCAGAACGAATTCCAACACTATTAAACTGGATTGGTATGTTAAACCAACCAGTTCTGGCCGTTATCTGAATTTCCATTCTATACACAACATTCGACATAAGTTGAATGTAGTGAAAGGGCTCAAGCACAGAATCTTAACGATCTCGCATCCGGATTTTCACGCAGTTAACCTCAATAAATTAATTAATACTCTTAAATTAAATAATTATCTTATTTCTTTATTAAATTCTATCTTATACTCCACCCCCAAGGGCAGGATCATTCCACCAGAAAATTCTGATAATAATATAAATGATAAACCTCCACTTTACAAAAGTCTCATTTACGTCCAAGGACTTTCTCATATAATTAAACAGGTCTTTCGTAAGTTCGATCATATTATCATTGCGGACAAACACCATCATATCATAAAAGATTGTTTCTCAAAATTAAAGGATAAAACTCCGGCTCTCCTAACCCCTAATGCCGTCTATCAGATAAACTGTAGTGGTTGTCCTTCTACGTATATTGGTCAAACTTCTCAGAGGTTGAAATCAAGAATTATTCAGCATAAAAGCGACTCTCGTCTTAAACCCAAAGCCTGCGCCCTTGCTGGACATGTCAACAGCACTGGTCATTGTATGGATTTTGAAAATACAAAAATTATTACTATTGAACCAAATTCTAGCCACCGCACTTTCATCGAAATGTGCCACATTTTTGGTACAAATAATACCTTAAATTCAAATACTGACATTGATCATCTTAGTGTCTCCTACCACCTTTTGTTAGCCATGTCCAACAATGATTTCTCCTTAGAATTTCTCCAACCGAGAAAGCCCAATGGGTAGCTACTTCTATCTTATAATATTTTCTTTTTACTGCCCCAATTCTATTACTAATTCTTTAATAATAAAAAAAAATTTTATAAACTCAATACGGTCCCACAATAAATTTAGTTATATTTAGATCTATTTAGGGTCTTTTTTCCTCCATATTTTCTCAGTTGTCTTTTTCCCCTGGTAGACTTACAAGTTAGGTGCTCAATTAGGACTCTTTTTGTAGTTCCACCTTTTATAACCTTCAGACATAACCCTTGTCGTCGTTTTTTTTGACTAGTCTCATGTTAGATTGCATTGCACAAGCTAATTGGTCATTTCCATTTTGAACGTCCCTCGTAATATTTGGACGCCTTGCGCTCCGCGCATGCGCGTTTCTAACAACTTTTCAGACACCTGTTGCTGCTTGCTTAGAAATAACTTTCAATGTCACGATTTTTATCTAATTGACGGCCATGTTGGCCAAATAGTTAATAAAATTATTGTAAATCAAATTTTAAATGTGCTAGTAAGTTTTAATGTGTAACCGGCTAGATGTATGACTAAGTGTAGTTATATCACATGCAGCCCAGCTCTGTAATCTTGGTGGCCTACTGCCCTTTTTATGAATTTGTTCAAATTTGAATATCGTCACATGTCATTAAAAAAACATGTGTTTTGGTTTCCACAAGTTGTTAGGTAAGACCTTCACTTTCAATAATTTTTATAACAACGTTGCTTATTTGTAAATTTTGTCCATAGCCTTTGAAAAAGTATAAAAATAAATATACGAAACGCCAGGCGATGCATACAAGTGGTTTTATTTCAATCTAACCATTAAAGCTTGGTACCTGTGCGTAGCACTGAGATTGGAGTTATTCCAAACCCCTATCCCAGTCAAGAAATAACATTTTACTGTGTATGTAACCACACAAGCTGTGAGAGGGACTATCTTTATATATATATATATACAGGGTGCCCGGATTTCGTAGGGACAACATGGGTAACTTTTGTATTTGAAGAGATAAAGAGATGGTTAAATTAGCAAAAAGGTGCAGGTTTGAGAGCTCATTAAGAATCCATTTTCAAATTTTACTTGTCATGGCCCACTTGTTTAAAATTAAAAAAAACAAAATCTCCTAATTTCTTTTATATGCCGTAACTTTATTGTTACTTAAGATATTGAGATGCGATTTGAACTAATTTGCATGGTAATTTAAATACTTTTATTGGCACTTAATAAAACCAATTTTATTTGTGCAAATTTTTAGTAATCTAACCTAACCTCAAAATTTTAAATTGGTACCGTTCAATTTTTTTGGCCCTTTTAAGAGGGAATTTTTTTCTGAATGCAATGATGTATCACATGATATGGAAAATTCTTCAAAATTTAGAAAAACTGAGCTTATTCTTTTTACAGGCAGAAATCACTAGTGCCATGATCACAATAACTTTGTTTTTTGTTTATCACGTTATCTGTGAAATTACGTTTCGAAACCAAAAGCAGGATTACCATCATACGTGCCTGTCAGTAGTGTGAGTGTTATTACTTCAACTTATAATGGAAAATTTAGAAAAATATGATGTATTTTACAAGAACGTAGAACTTACACGTCAAACATACGGAACACATTGACACTACTGACAGGCACGTATGATGATAAGCCTGCTTTTTGTTTCGAAACATAATTTCACAGATAACGTGATCAACAAAAAAGAATGTTATTGTGATCATGGCACTAGTGATTTCTGTCTGTAAAAAGAATAAGCTCAGTTTTTCAAAATTTTGAAGAATTTTCCATATCATGTGATACATCATTGCATTCAGAAAAAAATCCTCTCTTAAAAGGTCTAAAAAAATTGAACGGTACCAATTTAAAATTTTGAGGTTAGGTTAGATTACTAAAAATTTGCACAAATAAAATTGGTTTTATTAAGTGCCAATAAAAGTATTTAAATTACCATGCAAATTAGTTCAAATCGCATCTCAATATCTTAAGTAACAATAAAGTTACGGCATATAAAAGAAATTAGGAGATTTTGTTTTTTTTTAATTTTAAACAAGTGGGCCATGACAAGTAAAATTTGAAAATGGATTCTTAATGATCTCTCAAACCTGCACCTTTTTGCTAATTTAACCATCTCTCTATCTCTTCAAATACAAAAGTTACCCATGTTGTCCCTACGAAATCCGGGCACCCTTTATATATATATATATATAATCCACTCGTGTCTGTCGCAAAAAAGGCGTCCGACTTCTTTTCGTACTTCCAGATCACCTACAAACCTGAAATTCGGACATTGGACCTAAGATTGACGAGAAAAATTCAATATGGCGGATCCAATATGGCAGCCTAAGAAAAGTCAGCTTTTCACGTTTCGACCCCTTCCAAAATACGTAGAACCTTGAAATTTTTATAGAAGTTAGTCCACACTATAGAAACAACTTTTAGAGTCAAAAATTACCAAAATAATACATGTGGGTTTGAAACAATTTTTTGGCTTCGCCTAATTGTTTCGCCATTTATCCAATTATTTCAGGCTTAACCTGTATATTTTTAGTTGAATTATAAATCCTTTGCATTTCGAATTCGTAAATTTTCCAAAGCAGCGTATTTTGTACCTGTATCGAGTTCCTTTCGTTTGCGCGATGAACTCTCGACCCGCGCTATCTCTTATCAGAGTGCGAGTCTTCGTTTGGGCACGAATTTTTCGTCCGAGCACTTGCTGTCTTAACCTAAGCCCGCCGCGGTTAAGGCTTGATTTTAATTAAGTCAAATTACGTGCGCTCAACCAATTTCAATGAGCAGTGTGTTTCCTAGGGCTGATTATGACCAGGTACGATGGCGCTTTGCTGTTTTATTTTCTCGATAGTAATTACATTTTTTCTTAGCTCTTAATTACCAGTTTCAATCACGAGTTTATCTCGGAGGCCAAGGCGCTAGCCTTATCGTATTTTCGACACCTGCTGGCGCTCTGCTTTTGCTGCCTTTTGAGGATGCTCCCGCAGCAATTTTCGGCGCATCCACGGCGTTCACGTCCAGCTTATCGCATTTTCGACACCTGCTGGCGCTCTGCTCTTGCTGCCTTTTGAGGATGCTTCCGCAGCAATTTTCGGCGCATCCACGGCGTTCACGTCCAGCTTATGTTTCGAGGTTAGTTAGTGCTACTCCGGGATTAAATATCAACTTATCTTCAATACCTGTATTTTACATTTATACATTTTAAACATGTAATTATTTGGAATTTAAATTCACGCGTTCCGCAATTATTAACATGTAATGTTCAATTTCATACATGCTCTTGTTTTAATATTTAAATTTTTATGTATATAGTTAATTATCCTCAGTATTTAAAGTTGCTATTTTGATGTATTTTGGCCCTCTGTAAAAGGTACAGTCACGCTTTTTTAATTTTCAATAGCCTAACAGAAGGTTTTATTAAATGACTGTGATAAGCTTATCCCACGAATGATTTGTTGGTAAAGTTATTAAAATAACCTGAAAGGGGCTTTTAATTTTATGCGTGTCGCAACCTTCAGTTTACGTACACAATTTTGTTATCACATTATTTGCATTTTAATTATCCTGATTATTTACTACTGACAGTTCAAGACTTTTTATTGATTATTAATTAAACGCTAGTCACTTGCAGTTTATTTTCTCTTATTATTTGAAATCTTTTGATTTCTGGCGCCCATTTCCTTTCCTTTTTTGAAGACATTCCAGGGCCCACAGCTGATGATTTGAACATATGATCCAAGGCAGCCGAAATTTGAGTTAGTTAAGGCCATCGCGGTGAGTAAAGAGTTTTCAGAGCTGCCGTGGTGTATAAATGATAAGAGTGTTGATCTGCGATTATACTACGATTGATTATTGTTAGTAATCGATCGCAGGCTGGCTTCTTTATTGTTTCAGGTTGATCTAGAGAGGATGAAATGAGTCTGTTGAAAAAAATGTGACCGATTGAAATTCAAAACACATTTCATGGGACCTAAGATTGATAATAAAAATTCAATATGGCCTTAAGAAAAGTCAGCTTTTAAGTTCTGCCCTTTTCCAAAAGACGTAGAAACTTCTAATTTTTATATGAGTTAGTCCACACCACAGGAACAGCCCTTGGAGTCAAAAACGGGGTTAAATTATAGGGGTTGAATAGGTAGAGGTAGTTATGCAAATATTTTTCACTTAGTGGGAAACTTTTTTTTTCATCGGCGTAATGTATGGTTTATAGTGACTCAATGATCTCTTTCAGGTTCAAATTAACTTTTAAAATCAAACTCGGAGAAAGTCATGGCGACAATTTTGGTGATATGGCTTGCACAAATCGACGTTTGAAATCAATATATGTGTCAGTTAGATAAACGATAATTGTGAGGCCATTCACAGTTGGGCACCAAATTAATTGTGCTCTACTCAGAACTACAAACCTAAGAGATAGAGTAACAAGGTCAACATATCACCAAGGCACAAAACAATGGTTGATGCGCAAGCAAAAAAGAAGGCGCTCCAACTTTGTATCCCGAATCCGGGGCAAGATGAGCATTCTACCGCCAGACGCAAGCGTATCAAGCACCAGCCCCTACACCGCAGGGTAAAATGAGGTTACAGATAATACATACATATACTTGCACAAATACTTTATTAATAACATTGTATGTAAACTATATTAAAATACCAGTAAGAACTTTTTGTAAAATCAGCTTAACAGTTATTTAACAAAGAAGTATGTTAATGAGAGCGATTAGTAATCGAGACATTTTACCGCGCGAGCGCGTTAATTATAGAAATTATTAATCGCCGATTAACATACGAGTTAGTTACAATATTTTTCCGTTGATCGTATATTATTGATTTAAATAAAATCTAATTTTATTCCATGAAAAGAATTTGACACTTAAAGTTTTGACATTAATGGTATAGTATTCCAACCAAAAATTGGAAAGCTAATTAAAATCTAGTACACCATGAAAAGTGTAAGTCATGTCTAAGTTGGTTTCATACAATCAGTAAATAATATTCTAATGTCAATCACCTTTCAAATAATGACAGTTCATTTACAAATTGTACATGTAATTAACTGTTTTGTTAAGGCATTGTAGCATTGTGCATGATTTAAGTAGGTGCTAGTTGAGTTTTTAAAACCGTATAGTATCAAAGAAAATTTTTAAAAACGTATATGTCTTCCAACCTTCCCAATGCATCTGTCAAATTTGAAGGTTATTATCGAAGTGTCACTGAAGGACAATCAAACACTAATTTTATGAATTAAATTACGAAGTGACTTACTGTTCTCAATGCTGGCCTGATTTTAAATAGCTTTCCAATTTCTGGTTGAAATACTATACCGGGTGACCATAAATGGTTGTAATTTTTTTTCTTAGGTTGGCGCTGTTTATGTTGGTGGCATTGTAAGTCTACGTCAAATTTTTAAAAATCGTTCATTAATAAAAAATCATTAATTAATAAGGATCATTAATAGACAATTCTCTATACATTAATGAAACCCATAAATAAACGATCAACGGAAAAAATATCTAAATGCTACTTATAACGGTTATAGCATCTGTACATCACCCCTAGGAGTTAATCTACCAGTTATTACACATTTGAAGCTATAGTTGGTAAATGCTTTCCTAATGGTTATGCATTGACACTTGTTATAACAGTAAGATTAGTTTTTAAATGTTTTAGCCCAATCCCTATTCTTATACAAATTGTATGAGGTACACTTCTGTGCAATAAAATTAAGCACACGTCTTATGACTATTTTTCACAATATTCTAGTTTGTATAATTCAGGTGTATTTTAATTGCCTAGCAGCAGTTTCAATAAATGATAAAATACCATAACTTCAAAATAACACCTTTATTAAAAGACCAAAACTAAGACCTTTCGAAAAAAAAACGCTATTAATAAATGCAACAAAGTCATGTGTGCTCAATTTTATTGCACAGAAGTGTACATCATTTTGTAAAAATTAAAAACCTTATGGTAATGCTTTAAACATAGTGTTATTAACAAATATAATAAAAAAATAAAAGTCGCAATAGAAGCACATTATAAGACACAATAAAAGAATCTCTCAAGACACATTTTCTTAAATACTAAATCAAAGATTGTTTATAACAGAAAGTTTTATTGTGATTTCCACTAATGCCGCCGTTTAGGTACGTCTTGGGATGGCGTAAATGCGAACAAGTTCTTTCTGTAATCGGCCTAAATGCTATCATCATAAAATAAATTAAAAAAAAATAAAATCATAAATCTATAAGTTTAACTGTTAATTGAAATAAAACATCAGGTTGAAGAATGATGAAAAAGTCATCATTTGATTGACTGGCAACAGTTGAATAATGAAAAATTATTCCATTGCTTGAATAACTGATAACTTTCTCAATCAAAAATGTACATATTATTTACTATGAGTTAAAAAATGCATTACCGGCAAGACACTCCGTGATCTTAGTAATAGTATACACAAGTTGCTTAAGGCATGGTTTTGTTCCATGAGTCGTCCAAGTTTAAGGACAAATGCCACAACAGGGTTTTAATACTATTTTATCTATTATGAATAAAATAAACAAAAACTTTTGAATTTTGCCATTTCATAAATCTGACAATCAGTTGTCTGAAACAAAAGAGGCTGGTTCAACGTTTTTCATATAAAAAAGAAACAACTCAAATACAGTGTATAATCGCTATCTTGTTTAATTGAAGAATACCAACGCGCAAGATAAAACAGTGAGTGTAATAAAATGGCGATGAAGACCTGTAGAAAGGATATTGACAGAGAAACTGAAAAGAGAGATTGCTGAAAATCGATTTTCTTTCGTGGAAGGTAGAGCAACACGTAACTGAGTATCTTTTTTAAATTAAAGTCGGATCAACGGGAATCGCTATACGATGATAAGAAATGAAGGTGAATAGAAATAAGATGGAGTATATGGAATACAATGATCAGAAAAATGGTCACTACAAATCACAAACACAGACATAAAGCATCAACTTTTAAATACCTAGGATCGGTAATAGAGAGGCAAGGAAGGTAGAATGAAATCAGGATGGGTGAAGTGGAGAGAAATGACAGAAATACTGAACGATATGAAAAGGTCTACAGAACTAAAGGGTAATATACAAACAAATGATTGGACTAGCATATTATATGGGTCAGAATGCTAGGCATTGAGGAAAAAAAGAAGAAAATATGATAAGTACTACGGAAATGCATATGCTAAGATGGTCATTAGGTTTTACCTTACGAGATGGGAAACGAAACGATGTCAATTTCGTAGAAGTTAAGAGAAAAATGTTAGCACGGTAAAGCTATCTACAGAAAAGAGAGCAAGAGCATAGACTAAGAAGTGTACAGAGACAAGAAATTCCAAGTATACTAGACAAAGAAGTACGCCAAAAATAACGCACAGAAGTAAGATGCCCAAAATATATTCATGTGGAAGCATTGTTGCCATGTCGTCGACATCATCTAGAGAAAATGCAAAAATAAAGTACCAAAACTAAGGTAAAATAAGTTGATATAGTTTGTAGGGCAAAACGAATTCGAATAGAATTATTTAATTGGTGAACCAAATGAGACTAAGAATTATGGATTCACCACTGCTCTCGCTATTACCAGTGTACATAAATCAAACAAGTAGAGACACTCACTGTCGGTTCCTTTGATGTCAAAATTCCGACTTGGATGACCTTGAACGCCTCCTGGGGGGTACTTTCCGATAGTACTAACAGATGGCGCCACTACTTGATCACATCATGATTGGTAGCAGAGCCAGTAACTGGCTCTGATTGGTAGTACAGTGCCTACTGTAATTGGTAGAACTTTGTGCTGCCATCGGATAGTGAAGCTTAGAAATACCCCCCGAGTTACTGTCGCCGGCACTCTAGACAGGTTTCAACATTTTGCATGAGTGTCTCTACTTGTTTGATGTATGTACGCTGCTATTACCCTTTCCATTAAACAGAAGCGATCCGATTTTGGGATTACCCTGATGGACTTCATTATTAAAAACGATTTGGCCATTACAAGAAGCAATATCCATGTCCGCGCCTTTCTTTAAAAGTAATTTCACAGAATCGGCATGTTTCCGCAAAACTGCATAGTATAATGCCGTGTGTCCTAAACGGTTCTGCTGTTTGTTTAACCATTCAACAAGAGCAACAAATCACTGCGATATGGAGAGCGGTATTTCCTTTATAGTCAACCGCTGATGCATCTAAATTATTTCCTTTTAGCAAACGGGCAACATCTAATGCATTATTTATGACGCTCTTCTCATTTTATGATCTAATAAATATTCAAAATTTTGTAGTACTAAGCACGTTTTGTAATATTTTCGAGATCATCACCAATATTAATGCTACCTCTTTTTCAACAAATAATTCAATAGCCTTTAAAGCAGTAGCATAAGCAGCTACTTATACATGCAATGCGGTTTGTCCAAAGTGGTTACATTTTTCGACTTCAGCTCCTGCCTCTACCAGTAAGGAGACTATTTCAGGAGTTGCAAAGGAATAATGCAAAGGAGGCCAACCTAAGTGGTTACAAATGTTGACGTCTGCACCTCTTTCCAAAAGTTTCTTGACGGTGTCTGCATGGCCATTCGCGGCTGCCAAATGAAGGAACGTGTCACCCCTGCTTGCATCTTGCTGATTAAAATTCACGTCATTCACGCTACTCAAGAGTGTCCAAAACATATCGTAGCGTTTGAAATATAAAGCGGTATGAAGAACGGTGCGTCCGTTATTGTCATATATGTCGATTGCCGGGGAGAATATAGCGATGAACTTCACAAACTCTATTTGGTCCTCTTTGACGGCTACATGCAGCGGGGTTTCCCCGTCCTCATTCTGTTGATTTATGTCGACGCCTCTGGCCAACAACGGACAAATTAATTCTTTCGATCCACATTCTGCGGCACGATGTAAGACGGAATTCAAATCGATATTCGGAATCGTAGCGTCGGCACCGTGTTTGAGCAGAAGCGAAACTATGTCAGGACTATCTTCTGCTGCTGCAAAGAACAGGGGCGTCTCTCCATCGACGTTTTGTACATTTACATCAGTGTTATGATGCAACACCCACAACAACATTTCTGTTGACGTATTAAGTGCCGCACAGTGTAAAACAGAGTTTTCATTCTTATCCAAAGCATTAAAATCTGCTCCTTGCTCGACCAGCAGTTGAGCAGCTTCAAAGTGTTCGTTCTCTATTGCAGAGAGAAAGGCATCGTTTATGCCCTGTATTGTTTCCTCGTCGTTGGAACGAACGGTTATGAGCAAACGAAGAATTTCAACAAAACCGCTTTTTGCTGCAATATTTAAAAAACGCTTAAAGTGTTTAGCACCGATGCTGACATCATGGGATAGAAACATACTCACAATATTTGAGTTTCCGTTTTTTATTGCCAATTTTAAAGAATCAACATGCAATAGTTCGTTATTGTTATTTGTTTTATCACTTTTCAAGAGCTGCGATATAATTTCTTCTAGACCTCTGTCAACTGCGTAGAATAGAGGCGTATGTCCATCTCTGTCTGACAAGCTAACATCTGCCTCATGTTCTAGCAGAAACTCGACTATTTCTATGGTTTCCATATAAACTGCCCAATGTAAAGCAGTTTCAGACGCATAATTTCGAGCGTTGACATCGCACCCTTTATCTATAATTGATTTCATCATGTCCATATTACCCGACATGATTGCAGAATGCAAAGAGATTGCATTTTCAATATCCTCGCTATTTTCAACGATACATGCAGCTTCACCTCGCCTTATGTTCCAGTAATCTATCAAAATGTTTATGATTCTATCATCGATACATATTCGTTGATGATAAGAGGTATCAAATGCTTCAGAAGCAATTCCCGCAACACCTTTTATTTTAGGGAACAAATTTATGATCCTCTTGTCTTTGATTGCTAATGCCAATCCTTCGGCAGTTTTTTCGGCGTTATTGGTTAGTTTAAAATTTGCACGTTTCTCTAACAGATAAGCCACAATATCTTTTCTTGATTTATAAACAGCCCAGTGCAGAGGCGTATTTCCATCCTCGCACTGGACATTGACGTTGGCTCCGTGCTCCACGAGTGCTGCTACAGCTCCAGATTCTCCGAATATTACAGCATAATGAAGCGGTGTACGTAGATATACGTCTTGCTTGTCAATACACGAACCGAGCGATATAATTAACTTGACATTTTCTTCCAAACCAGAAGCTGCCGCCAAGTGAATGTCATTGAAGTACTTGGCTTCGAAATAAAATAGCTCCGATATGAATGTTACTCCCAATTCATTCACATAGCTTTGGAGATTCTCTTTGATTAAACGTATGTTACCAGTTACTCCTTTATCACAACACTCCATGCAATAGGAATACAGTTCCTGATCCAGTAGCTTATTTTCATCATGTTCGTTTTCATCACTGTCTTCTTCTTCACTGCTACTTTCTGCGTTTTGATCCGATAGCTCCTCTTCATCATGTTCTTCTTCATCACCGTTGTCATCTTCACTGCCACTTTCTGCGCCTTGATCTGGTAGCTTCTCTTCATCATATTCATCTTCACTATC
>CALNHX010006120.1:0-39094 GCA_940337035.1 Agriotes lineatus
CTTTATGAGTTTCCACATGTGTAACTAAACTGCTTTTCTGTGCTGTTCCGTATTCACAAAAAGAACCACTATAAGATTTATCTTCACTAGAAGCAAAATTAATGTTCATTTTGTCAAATGTTTTGTTTTCATAATTTTCATCCTTTAATCCGATAACTTCTTGTTTAAGAGATGGGGTATCACAACTTTCATTGCTATTCATGTTCTGCAATTTAGAGGGTGGAGTTCCTGCAGAACTACAAGATTTATTTTCCATAGCTTCTTATTTAAAGGTGATTGTTTGTTTGAATGTTTCTTTTAATGATATATGATCCAAGGGAAGTTTCACATCTTCAAATCTACAACAAAAGTAGATTATAATTATACAATAATAATAATAATAAGCTCTTATTAATGAAATACGTGCATTAACCCAGAATCAAAATAAAAATTAAATAGGGTAAAGTTCAGCCACAAAATAAAAATTCTGCAAGGTACTTTACCACTTAACGCTCAATTTAACTTTCTAAATCCAGTATTACATCCGACGCCCTAAAAGGCAAAGGGATATAAGAAGAAGAAGAAATTCAGTATTGCATTGCATTTCACGTTCATGCTCAAATTCAATTAGTAGTATTTAACGGTATTAGGCCGATATTGAGCAAATATCAGATAAGTATAAAGTGAGTGTTAAACAAACAGTATATGCTTTCTTGGCATAAACGCAACGTATTACAAGTAGAGACTAATTTTTTGATAATGGAAGGGAATCTTAATATGTTCGAATAACAAACACTTTAGTAGGTAGAACATTATGCGCAGTACGAATACATATGTGTTTGGGTTCGCATGTACAATTGTAAAATTTTAATTATAAAAACACAAAAAGTATTAAAATTGCTGAAAATAATATACGTATAGTATTCCATTCTATACACTATTGTTTTATACACTGTTATACATGCATATTATACTATTTAACACAAAATATATTATACATTATGGTCCCTGACTACAATACGAAATTTTGGAGTGGTGACACAAATTCCTCTAGATTACTATGCATTTAGTTTGCGTAGGTATAGTTTAAAAAAAAAATTCCTTATGGGTGAAGGAAAATCTCAATATGAAACACCCCAATAAACAAATTATTTTGATAACAAAAAATCTTACATCTTTAAAGTTATATCAGTGTTCTCAAGAAAACCACAAGAAGTAGAATGTTACAGTAATTGGAAAGCTACAGAACTTGAGACAATTTCTCCTTTATACTTCCTATGTTGTTCTGTATCAGATTTTACTAAGTGCAATTTATAATCTTTTCGTTCTGAATTATGCACATAAACCTCTCATTCATTTTGTAGAATCATTTATTACTATTTATAGAAGTCAGTTTCTTTTTTATAATATACATGCTTTACTACATTTAGTAGATGATGTGAACTACAAGGTGGTGCAGAAACAAATGCACAGCTTGTAAACAAAGTGACAGAAGGTCCCATACATAGTGTCATTCGTGAGAACGATTGTGGGAAATTTTATCTCAATGGTTCGGCATACAGGAGAAAAAAGTGCGTTTTGTGTGCTTACATTTTACCAACACAATAGTTCGTACATTACCGTGTGGAGGCGAGTTATCCAGAACTTTAGCAGTAGATTAGAAGAGTGCGGTTATCGTAATGAACGACATCTTGATGACGTAATATTTAGGACCTAATTTTCCTATTAATTAGCTAAATGTTTTCATTAATAAAAGTTATGTTAAACAAATAGTTTACTTATTATCACATCTTAAAAAGTACATTTGTTTCCGGGCCACCTTGTATTTAGGTTCACTATATAATTTCATCAATTTATGTAGCTAAATGAATCCACGATTAAATTTTATTCAAAATTAAAAATTGCTTTTGTTGAAATGTAAACTTGCATAATTAATTTTTATAAATAACAGTTTGAGCATAATTAGAAAGCTTTTGAAATTGACTTCCTTTATCCAATACTTCCTTTATCATAAAAGGAAGTAAAAATACATAAGGAAACTTGGATTAAGCCAAAAGAAAACAGCGGAAACCAGATAGATCATGTCTTAATTGCAAAGAAAAGAGCTAGTGCAATAATGGATGTTAGGACCTTTCGAGGGGCAAGTGCTGATACGTACCATTACCTAGTGGTAGCAAAAATGAGGCAGAAAATATATAACAAGAATAGGAAAAGCTGAACAAATAAAAGGTGGGACCGGACAAAACTGAGTAACAATGAAATTAAAAGGAGATATACAGAAATACTTAACCAGCAAATAGAACAAAGAGGCGAAGACAGCGTCGTAGACTAAGAATGAAATAATATCAAAAACAGCATACATGAAGTGGGAAGACACTCGGTTATGAAAAGAGAAGAATAATAAAAGAATGGTTGAATGGAGAATGCAAAAAATTAATGAGACAAAAGAAAGAAGCGAGGGAAAAATTGTAGAATACAGGAAAAGAACATAAGATTATATTTAATGAAAAAAGGAAAGTAGCATGAAGGTTTGTAAGCAAAAAAAGAATCAGTGGATTAATGACAGAATGGAAGAAATAGAAACGAACTACAGATATAATTGCACCAAAGCGTTTTATCAGAAGGTACGGCACAAAAGAGGAAAAACAGAATGAGCTTAAGAAAGAAAAATAAAATCAGTGAAATTTGGAAAACACACTTTCAGAAATTACTAAATGGGGAAAACGAGGCAACAACAGAAGAAGAAACTGTAGATAAGGTGATAACATTGCAGCCAACGTATGGCGAAGTAAGAGACATAGTGAACAATTCAAAGAATGGAAAAGCCTAAGAAAGCCATGAACTATGCGCAGAAATGATTAAAATGGGAGAAGGTATATGTAAAAGGATTTACAAGTTAATAAGAAGTATCTGGGATAATGAAAAAATGCCGACAGAATGGGGAAAATCCATCATAATCCCAATACTCAAAAAAGGAGATGCTCAAGACTGTTCCAATTATAGAGGAATATCCCTACTGAACTGTACATATAAAGCCCTGTCTATGCTATTACACAAAAGGCGACCAGCATATACAAAACAAATATTAGGTGATTATCAGCAGGGATTTGGATCAGGAAGATGGACGACAGACGCGTTATTTATAATGAGCCAAATAATGGAAAAATGCTTTAAACACAATATAGGAATAAAGATGTTATTTATCGATTTTAAGCAGGAATTTGACAAAGTTAAAAGAAAAAAGTTATTCAGAATCATGAATGAAATGAAAATCCCCCCTAAACTAATACGTCTTACAAAAATGACATTAAGTGAAACATCAGCAGTAAAAACTCCCACAAATGTTACAGAAGAATTTACGATTAATGTTAGAGTACGACAAAGGGACTCACTTTCGGCTACTCTCTTAACATTGCCTTAGAAAGCATCATCAGAGAAGCAGGATACACGGAAACATTAATAACTAAAGAGGTGCAATTGATCGCTTATGCAGACGATGTTGTGATTGTAGCAAGAACTTTAACGGGCCTAGTAGAGAAGTTCAAGAAGATTGAAAAAGCAGCTGAAAAGTGTGGATAAAGAATAAATTGAGAAGAAAACTAAGTATATGAGACTTCAAAGGGATAGCCACTATCTAAGCGAGCTGAAAATAGATAGATATACATTTGAAGAAGTAGCGTCTTTCAAATATCTCGGAGTGCAATTAAACAATAAAAATAATAGAGAAGACATAAAGGAAAGAATATTACTAGGAAATAGAGCATTTTACAGTAACAGGAAGATAATGGAGAATAAGAAAATCAGGAAAAGAGTAAACATTAGAGTGTACAAAGCTATTATAAGACCAGTAGTAACATACGCGGCAGAAATCCTATGCCCCACACAAAGAGAGGCGGAACAACTACGAGTATTTGAAAGGAAGATCCTGTGAAGGATACTTGGACCCCCGAATATCAATGAAGAAGAATACAGACCCAGAATGAATTACGAACTTATGAAGGAAATGAATGGAGAAGACCTTGTGAAGTTTATAAAAGCACAACGTATCAGATGGCTGGGGCATGTTACGAGGAGTGATGTGAATAGAGTAATACCGGGTGACTATAAATGATTGAATTTTTTTTTCTTAGGTTGTCACTGTTTATGTTGGTGGCACTGTAAGTCTATGTCAAATTCAATGTTCGCAGGTTAGGTTTTGCGTCATTCTATGTCAAAACTGACGCAAAACCTAACCTGCTAACCTCGCATTTGACATAGACTTACAGTTCCACCAACATAAACAGTGCCAACCTAATAAAAAAAATTCAATCATTTATAGTCACTCGGTATAATAAAGCTTATAGCAGAATGGAAGCCTAGTGAAGACAGATTAAGGGGGTGACCGCGAATAAGATGGTGAGTGAAGCGCTTCAAGATTTAAGTGAGATTAAGGTAAAACAGTGGAGAACGAAAGTTGGAAACAGAATAGTGTGGAGAGAAAGTGGAAAAAACAAAATCACACATAAAGTTATAGTGGAAGCAGTAAAATAGTGTCCAAGGGGAGCAATCCACCCCATTAAAGGGATTCTTAAAGCTTCAGAAAATGAAGCGGTGAAATTCCATCAGGAATAATTGGCCAATATTATTATTATTATTATTATTATTATATCAAAAGATATTGAGTACAAAATACAAAATTGTGACATCTATTAGAGATTAATTTTAATGGTAGTAGCTGGATAACTTCTATGTTCAGTTTAGGGAATGTAAGTGCTGTACGTACATATTGAATTTCTTGGTTTGTATAAAACTGTATTTCAACTATTAAATAGTCTTCTTCAGTTTTATAATAGTATATTATTATATGAGCATATAATGGATGCTATTATTACACGAAGGTACTTAAATAAGGCACACGTGTGCAGTGTACAAGGTCTTTTGAGAGCTCTCAATTTTAGACAGTTTTAATGTTAAGAAGTAAAATCTACTGTGAGAAAACAGTGAGGAAGAGTAATAAAAGGACCACAGAACATGCACCAGTAAGGGTGAGTCCGAAAACAAGGAAATAATAGGATTAACACGATATAGAAAAATTGTAAACAAATAGGTTAGGAAATAGATAAGAATTTGAACTTTACTTGCGTAGCGAACTTGCAAACCCAACAGAAAAGCGACATCTGTTTTTCGGTAGCAGGGCAAAGTCAGCGCCTGTCCGGGCTCAAAACCGAACTGAGTAGGTGAGAGCAGAAAACTGGACCGACGACACGGAGCTCGGCACTGGGAAACAGAGAGGGCGTAGCTGCGATCATTTATAAAATAATTTAGTAATATTAATGAGTTACAGCTTGAAGAACTAAAATGTAAGCAGTGCTACCAACGCAAAGAACCAGGTATCCCAAAGTTTCAAAATTTCACATAAGAGAAAAGCCTATCAACAACATAAAATATATCCATGATTTGTAATTTTGCACGCTGGGGATAAGCCATTAAAACCGACAGTGGAAATTAGAAACGTAAGACGTGTACAACTAAATAAACGGCAATAACAAATAAATAATGGAGGGGCAACCGGAAATAGGTGCAGTATTACAAATTATTCAAAACCAGTTGATGGAGATGAGTGAAGATATCAGAACGTGTATAGGAGGCAGTGAAAAAAACAATGAAGAAATAAAGCAACTACGTAAGGCAATAGAAAAAAGAGAAAGAATAATGGAAAAACAAGAACTTAAAATCAACGAGCTCCAAGTAACGGTGAATAATCAAGAAAGGAAAATATACACGCTGGAGAAGGAAATAAAAAAGAGAAACCTAATATGGTACGGTGTGGAAGAGAAAGTAACAAAGGAAACACCAGAAGATACGATGCAGAAAGTTAAACAGCTGCTGGATAAACTGGAGGTCAACATAAACATAGAAACAGGAATAGAAAAGGTAACACGATTAGGGGAGTACAAGGATGGAAAAAACAGACCTATCCTAGTAGCATTAACAAACTGGAACAAAAAAATTGAAATACTTAAAGAGGCGAAAAAGCTAAAGGGAACTATGGTATGGATAAGCAATGATTTAACGCAAAAGGAACAAGAAGATAAGAAAATACTAGTAAAATATTTAAAAGCTGCCAAAGAAAAAGGGCATAGAGCAAGAATTTGGAAAAATAAATTGATAATAAACAACGAAGAGTATGCGGCCGAAGAATTAGAAAATAACGAAGTGCAACGAAAAACAGATGATGAAGTAGAACAAGCCGAGATAGCAAATAAAATAAAATACGTAAAGGATACAGAAGAAAATAAGAAAAGAAATAGAGCCACGGATGATGAGGAGACAAAATCCCCCACGGATAAATTACCAAAGAAGAAAAATTACGTACAAACTTTATTTGCACCCATGAATGAGAAATCACAAAAGACAGATGGAGAGCTAAACAAAACGCTTAGGAACATTACAAGAACTGGGCGACAAAAGCATGATTCAAAAGACTCATAGAAGGAGCCGGCAACTGGACAGATCACAAGACGACGAAACGCAAAGAAAATGGAAAAATCGAAAAAATACGGGAAATCTTAAAACAAATAAAAACCACGAAGCCAATAGAAATAATTATAAACACTTTGAAACATGAGGGGATATATAAAGAATTACATGAAGAGGTAAGAATAAACCCAAATAAGAATGGAAAAATACCAGAAGCTAGTGAAATCAAAAACAAGCGAGGCAGTAGAAGCAAAAATGATAAAAGGGGCAAACACAAAGTAATAAAAATAAGCACGTGGAACGTCAGAACTATGCTGGCACCCGGAAAAATGAGTGAGATAGCAGCGGAGCTGACAAAATATAAAGTAGACATAGCAGCTATACAAGAAATTAGATGGAAGGACCAGGGCATTATAAATAAAGACAAGTACATGATGCTATATTCGGGGAATAAGAAACAAGGACAAGGCGGAGTTGGGTTTATGATTATGGAAAAGCTAAAGAATAATGTAATGGATTTCAAGGCAATAAATGGCCGAATAGCATATTTAAGGGTGAAAGCGAAACCTCTTAACATATCAATACTATGCATATATGCCCCAACAGAAACAGCGGAGGCGCAGGACAAAGAAGAGATGTACGAGAATGTAGAGAGAGAAATTGAAAAAATACCTAAAGAAGACACGATCATAATCCTGGGAGACTTTAACGCCCAAATAGGTAGGGAGGATTTTGTACGACCGGTTGCCGGAGAGCACACAATCCATGAAACAACAAACAACAACGGGATAAGATTGTGTAATCTAGCCATGAGAACAAACATGAGCATATGCAGCACGAAATTTCAACATCCGTACTGGCATAAAGTAACATGGAGGTCGCCAGATAATAATACACATACGCAAATAGATCATATACTTGTCACAAAAAGAAAATTGTCATCAGTAAAAGACGTTAGAACCTTCAGAGGGGCGTGCGCAGACTCTGACCATTTTTTAGTGACAGCAAAAATAAAACAGAAAATAAAGATACCCAAAATAAAAAGGAGCAAAAGAAACAGATGGGACACTGAAAGGCTAAATAATACAAATGTACGTCATAAATACGCGACATATGTTACCAACGAACTAAACAAAGTAAATACAGCTGGAAATAATATACAAATGGAATGGAGACAAGTGGCAGACTGCATCAACTCAGCAGCAGCAGAGCACATAGGACAAAAAGGAAGAATACCAAAAAGAGAGTGGTTCGACGAGCATTGTAAAGAAGTATTACAAAAGAAAAACGAAGCGAGAATAAAATGGATAAGCTCGGATAACGAAAACGACCTAGAAGAATATAAAAAATGGAGGAAGGAATCTAAAAGGATTAACAGAAAAACAAAAAGGGACTGGATGGACAACAAAATTAAGGAAATAGAATTGGAAAGTAAAAGCATAAACACAAAAATGTTCTACAAAAAAATTAACGCACAGAATAAAGTGTACAGAGGGAAAGTGATTGGTATAAGAGATAAAGAAGGAAAAATAGTGGAAGATGAGCGCCAATATAAAGCGATATGGGCACAATATTATAAGGAACTGCTAAATGAGGACGAAGAACGAGTATTAGAAGAGGAAGAAGAAGACACTGAAGAAGAGGTAGAAAGGGCGGAATCGGAGGCACCAACAAAAGAAGAGATCCAAGAGGTTATCAACAAAAGCCATAAGGGGAAGGCGCCAGGAATAGATGGGATCAACATGGAACTACTAAAATATGGAGGTGAAGAACTTTTGCAAAGACTCCATCATTTGATCACAAGAATATGGGCCGAGGAAAAAATGCCAAAGGAATGGGAAACAGGAGAAATTATAAACATACAGAAAAAAGGAAATCAACAACTATGTAAAAATTACAGAGGATTAACATTGCTAAATAACGCTTACAAAATCCTGTCCTCACTAATACAGAAAAGACTGAAAACGCAATCTGATCGCATAATAGGACAGTACCAGTGCGGTTTCAGGGCAGGGAAGTCGACAGTCGAGGCAATACACACTATCAAACAAATTATTGAAAAAGCACATGAATACCAGCTGGAATTGGAAGCTCTCTTCATAGACTTTGAACAAGCCTTCGATAGCGTTAGAAGAACTAAATTAATGAAAGCATTGAAGGAACTACGAGTATCTGCTAAACTGAAAAGATTAATAAAGGTTACATTAGTTAAAACAACAGCAACAGTAAGGACACAAGTGGGAAATACAGAAGAATTTCAGATAAACAAAGGAGTAAGGCAGGGCGACGCTCTCTCAGCGACACTTTTTAATCTGGCCCTATAATATGTGTTGCGGAAAATAGACAAACTGTGGTGTATTTTGGCAGCAGCTAAAGTCTGCTTTTTGTAATCCGCTATCGCGGAGTGCAGGCCTTCGCAGCACGATTGCCTTAAATACTTTCATTCCAATTTGTAACGGCATTGAATAAACATATACTCGCATACGTTGACTTTAATTAAATATTAGTGCATACACTACAAAGTGGCGACGAGGTATTTTTGCGATTTAAAGTCGTTAGCAAACCATACAGTGCAAGTTTCTGTAATTTTGTGAATTGGTCCACGCTCGCGCAACATGTCCACGGATACCGGCAAAATAGGACATTTACGAGAATTTTGCTTAAACAATTCGGACTGGACAATTTTTAGAGCCCGTTTAGAAAACTACTTCAGTGCAAATGGCATTAAAGCCGAGGGCGAGGATGCAAACAAAAGGCGAAGTATCTTGTTAAATATTCTAGACGAGGCGGCTTACAAACTGGTTTTCGACTTAGTAAGTCCAACCAAGCCAGAAGAGAAAACATACAAGCAGTTAGTGGATATCCTAAACAGTCATTTCAAGCCACAGCAGAGTGCATTTGCAGCTCGCTTCAGATTTTATTCAGCGATGAAGGAACCCGACGAGACGGCTAATCAGTGGGCCGCACGCATTCGAGGATTAGCAGTTGGCTGTGAGTTTGGAGAAGAGCTCAAGGTGTGCCTTCGTGACCGATTCGTTTTTGGATTCAATAAGGGGCCAGTTTTGGACCGACTTATGGAGGAAAAGGTGACGGAAGATTTTGAAAGAATGGTAACTTTAGCAGCGACCAAAATGGCGGCTCAGGAAATGCAAGCAATAATTATCAAAGAGGAGCCCGTGAATTTTCTAAGGAAAACCAGCAATTACCAGAGCGCAGGACCCAGCGGAGCAATATCACAGCAAGGGCGTCCCAAACTGCGAAGTTTGTGGCAGGGACAATCATACGAAAGATAAGTGTTTTTACAAAAATGCGATTTGTTTACTATGTCAGAAAGCCGGTCACATCGCGGCAGTTTGTAAATATGAAAACTTTTCAGACCATCCAAAACAGGATTCTAGTAAATACACTGCTCGCAATGTGACTGGTCACCATTACATTGAAGCAGATGGTGAAAAGAAGGATCTTTGTTTGTATAATGTCTCTGATAGTACAATATCGAAAGAACCTTTCACTATTTCTGTTACAGTGGAAAATGTAGAACTGGAATTTCAAATTGATTCTGGTAGTGGTATCTCTTGTTTTTCTCACGATTTATATCGTCAGCATTTTAGTAATATTCCCTTGCAATCTTCCGATAAATGTTTTTTATTCTATAATGGTATTAAAGTTAAACCTGTGGGAGTTATGCAATCAAAAATAATTTTTCTAGATAATTTAAAATATTTAGATTTTTATGTCATGGAAAATGGGGGGCCTCCTATAGTTGGTCGGGATTTTTTGACTCTATATAATATTGGATTTTCTAATGTTAACTATATACATACTGCTCAAGATAAATTAGGCGAGTTAATTAAACAGTTTCATGAAGTTTTTTCGCCTGGACTGGGGCATTTTAATAAGGGAGTTGCAAAAATAAATTTGAAAAACCCAAATGTTGCTCCTAAATTTGTAAAAGCTCGACCAATACCATTCGCAATTAAAAATCAAGTTGAGGATGAAATTAATAGATTATTGTCTCTAGGTATCATTTCTCCTGTGAACTACAGTGCGTGGGCGACCCCAGTTGTACCCGTTTTCAAAAAAAACGGCCAAGTTCGACTTTGTGGAGATTTCAAAATTACGGTCAACCCAGAAGTAGAAGTAGACCAGTACCCTTTGCCGAGAATTGAAGAGCTTTTTAGCAGTCTTGAAGGAGGATCAGAATTTTCAAAGCTGGACCTGTCGCAAGCTTTTCAACAAATAGAGGTGGATGATTCGAGCAAGGAGCTACTAACCATATCTACGCACAAGGGTCTATTTAGGTATAATCGTTTAACATTTGGGGTTGCTTGTGCCCCTGCGAAATTTCAAAAAATTATGGATTCGGTGTTGAGTAGCTTATCGGGTATTGCAGTATTTCAAGATGATATACTGGTAACAGGAATAGATCAAGACGAGCATTTAAAAAAGCTAAAAAAGGTTTTATCTATTTTAAAAGATGCGGGTTTAAAGGTTAATTTAGAAAAATGTAAGTTTTTCCAAGAGAAAGTGGAATATATAGGTTTTGTTATTGATAAAGAGGGCTTACACCCCTCCAAAGAGAAATCAAAGGCTATAGAGTTAGCACCGGAGCCTAAGAATGTTACTGAGCTAAAATCATTTCTCGGTACCATAAATTATTATGGTCGATTTATAAAAAATATGTCTACGATTCTAAGTCCTTTATATAATTTATTAAAATTGAATAGTACATGGAATTGGACAAAAAATTGTAGTTTAGCGTTTAAAACAGTTAAAGATATTTTAGCATCCACAAGCGTTTTAGTTCATTTTAATCCTAAATTAGAGTTGAGGTTAACAGTAGATGCTAGTTCTGTGGGCATAGGTGCCGTTTTAAGCCATATATTTCCGTCAGGGATAGAAAAACCAATTGCGTTTGCTTCAAGAACGCTTTCTAAAGCAGAGACTAATTACTCTCAAATAGAAAAGGAAGGTTTGTCAATAATATATGGGGTAACTAAGTTTAACCAGTACTTGTATGGTAAACACTTTGTTCTGGTGACCGACCACAAACCTCTCTTATCTATATTCAGTCCTAGCAAGTCCATACCTCAATTTGCTGCTAATAGACTGAGAAGGTGGGCAGTCATTTTGTCTGGATATAGTTACACTATCGAGTACGTAAAATCTTCAAATAACAGGGCAGATTGGCTCTCACGTCTACCAGTAAAAATGAAGGTTGCCGATGAAAGTTTTGCAGAAGTAGATTATTGTTAGTTTTTTACTCATAATTCTGATGTGAAATTAAATTTTGATAATGTTAAATTAGCAACATTAAATGATCCTGTGTTAACTACTGTGAAAATTTCATAAATAATGGTTGGCCAGAAAAAATAGATAAGGTGGAGTTGAAGCCATATTTTGCTAAACGATTTGATTTTTTTGTAAAACACGACTGTGTAATGTGGAACCACAGGTTGGTAATTCCGCTTAGTTTACAAGCCGACATTTTAGCTCAACTACATTCTACGCATTTGGGAGTGGTGAAAATGAAAAATTTAGCTCGAGGTTACTTTTGGTTTCCGAAGTTAGATGGCGAAATCGAAAATATGGTTAAAAATTGTGATGCTTGCAATTTACATGGAAGTAATCCTCCAAGAGCTGTAATTTCACCTTGGCCACTGCCAAATGAGCCCTGGGAGCGTATTCACATCGATTTCTGTGAATTGAAAAGTAGTTTTTTTCTAATTGTCGTGGATGCCTACACTAAATGGTTAGAAGTGTTTGAAATGAGAAGCATTAAGTCAACCTCAACTATTCAAGCACTTAGAACCTTATTTGCTCGTTTTGGTCTACCGCGTGTTATAGTATCGGATAATGGAAAATCGTTAGTGTCTCAAGAATTTAAAAATTTTCTAGAGTCAAATAATATTAATCATATTACTAGCCCTCCGTATCATCCATCATCAAATGGAGCCGCTGAGAATTCTGTCAAGACAGTAAAAAATTCTTTAAAAAAGGCTTTGTTTTCTAATACAGGGTGTACCAATCATTTGGCGCTGTGTAGATTCTTATTCGATTACAGAAACACTCCACACAGTACGACAGGGGTTAGCCCCGCTGTTTTAATGTTTGGACGTTCTTTACGGACACGATTTTCTACCTTGTTGCCTCCTACGCAAAATTGTAAACGTTCTAATGACATCGAACGTCAAGAAGTTAGAAGGCGGGTGGAAAATCAACAAAAAAGGCAAATTGTAAACGGTAGAGGGAAAGATAATGTGCAATTTAATGTAGGCAATGCAGTTTTAGTTAAAGACTATAGAGTAGTTAATAAGCCAACATTTATTAGGGCAAAGATTGTAAAAAAAATAGGTAGGCGTACATATTTGGTAGATGTACCAGAGTTGCAAAGAACATGGAAAAGACACACAAATCAAATTAAAAAGTTATCAGATACTTATGCGTCATCTCTTATTCCTGTTTGTAACAATGATGCCGCTACTGTCATTGAAGTTAACGATAACAATGATATAGTGTCTAGTAAGGAGTACGTACCGGATAGAGATAGAGAAAAAAGCAGTTTACAACTAACTCAAGAGTGTGAAAATTTGAGTGAAAGGCCTAAAAGGCAAGTTAAACCAGTAGACAGGTTAGTGTAAGTAGAAGATTTAAATTTAGTGTTACGTTATAAGGTATATATTAAGCACAACTTAAGATAATTACTGTAACTGATTGTTATAATTTTGTGGGAAGGATATTGTGGTGTATTTTGGCAGCAGCTAAAGTCTGCTTTTTGTAATCCGCTATCGCGGAGTGCAGGCCTTCGCAGCACGATTGCCTTAAATACATTCATTCCAATTTGTAACGGCATTGAATGAACATATACTCGCATACGTTGACTTTAATTAAATATTAGTGCAATACACTACACAAATCTCAATGGCTTCGCGAATCTTTCTGCTAAGGAAGAATGGGGATTTGCAGATGATGGAAGTTTCATCAAAAAGGATCTTATGACCAGTATCGCGTTGGTGTTCGGCGATGGCCGATGATGAAACGAGACCTGACTTGAGACAGCGTTGGTGCTCAGAGATGCGAGTTTTCACCGAACGACCTGTTTCACCAATGTATACAGCATTACAAGAGCAAGGGACTCTATAAACACCATTAGATGACATAGTGTTTAATTTATCCTTAGATGAAGGAAGAACCTGTGAGATTTTGCTCGGGCGTTTGAATACTGTTTTAATGTTTTGTTTTCGAAGAAACTTTCCTATGCGGTCCGTGACTTGGTGGATATATGGAAGGAAGACTATTGCTGCAGGAGGATCGGGTTTTGGAGGTTTGGGTAGCACGGTAACCGTTATTCCTAAGAGCTTTCCGAATGTGATTTAATTCATCGTGGATATTATCGGGTTGGGATATGGAAACAGCCCGGTGTACAAGTGAATTGATAACGGAAAGTTTTTGTGTGGGATGATGGTGGGAATCGGCATGTAGATAGCGATCAGTGTGAGTAGGTTTGCGATATACAGAATGACCAAGTTTGCCACTGGGTTGGCGAGAGACCTGTACATCTAAGAAAGGAAGGGAACCGTTACTTTCTATCTCCATGGTAAAGTTAATGTCTGGATGTTGACTATTGAGATGATTTAAGAAGAAGGGTAACGTGTCTTTACCATGTGGCCAAATAATAAAGGTATCATCAACGTATCGGAACCAAACCTTGGGTTTTAATTCTGAAGATTCCAGAGCTACGGTTTCGAAAGCTTCCATGAAGATATTGGCAACGACAGGTGAAAGAGGAGAACCCATGGCCGCACCAGAGATTTGTTTAAAGAACTGACCTTGAAATAGGAAATAAGTGGAAGAGAGGCATTTTTCTATCAGGGCAGGTAGACTTGAAGACGTCTCCCCATGCTCTGATAACAACTGTTGGATTATGACTATGGAATCGGGAATAGGAACTTTGGTAAAAAGGGAAGTGACATCGAAACTCACAAGTAAATCCTCAGGTTCAACGCTTATATTGGATATAAGTTCAACGAAATGGGCTGAATTGCGAACATACGAGGGAGACTTACCAGTGAACTTTCTGAGGATAGTGGTTAGGTATTTAGCTTGCCTATAAATTCTCGCTTTTCTTCTTCCGATAGTCAGTCGAGTTTCGCCTCTGACGTGGTTAACACGTTGAGTTACCGTGCTTTTCTGTCCCTTCCCTTTGCAAAGAGTTTCGCCTCTGGCGTGGTTAACACGTTGAGTTACCGTGCTCTTTTGCTTTTTTCCTCCTGATGAAGCCCCTTACGAAAGTGGGCGAAACGTTGAGTTCTTCGATCTCAATCATGACACGGTCCAATCTCGAAAGTCGTTTGTTACTTGATTAATTTAGCTTATTACAGTGAGCTTTTTGGAAAGGTTAAGCTGGCCATATGAACAAAAAAACGCGGTCTCTTAATCAACGGTGTTATTCTCCTACAAAATAACGCTCGCCCACATACAGCACATCTAACGAACAATACATTGGCATGACTGGGAAGTACTGCCTCACCCCCCATATAGCCGGACTTGGCCCCAAGTGACTATTATCTCTTCGGGCCACTCAAAAAATTCTTGGAAGGCAAGCGATTTGCCTCTAATGAAGAAGTGAAGAATGCAGTGCATAATTGGCTACGTCGTCAACCAAAAGATTTTTCTTTGACGGGAATACAGAAGCTACCGGAGCGGTGGGACAAGTGTATCTACTTTAAAGGGGGGTTGTTACTTAGAAAAATGATGTATATGTAATATTAATTTGTTTGTATCTGCCAGAAAAAAATAAAATGCAGGTCAAATTTGAATCGCCTTCGTATATGCGTATAGGAGTAGGTACCTAATTCTCATATTAAATTTTGCTAACTTGGTTATACATTTGTTGCATACCTTTACCAGTACGTTTTTTAGTCCTTAATGATATTGATGATGGCGAGGTTGGTGATGAAGAGTCAGATTTTATAAATTTCTTGTATTTCGTTTGGTTGAAACCTACCTTCTGTTCATTTTTATTAAAATTTCTATGTGCCGCACTTGTTCTGTTTATGATATCATTATAATTTGCTCTACCTGTCGACGTTGGAGTTATTTGAGGATGGTTTTTAAATAGTAATTGGTACAAACCAGGTGTACCTTTATAGCGAACATTTTTTACAATTATATCTGATCTCTTTATATCTAGCTCATCTCCACCAAAATAAAATTGGTTTTTATCAAAATTATATCTAATTCCATACCTCCCTAGATTTGGTCTTTCTATAAGATAATTGCTTACATATATCCTAAGAAGTTTATCATTCTGTTCTAAGAAAGAACTTATAGCTTGCGGTTCTATGCTGTGAGACGGTTGAAATTTGTTTGCTATAGTCGTATTAGGATCATCTTCGGCGGATGATAGTGATTCATATAATAATTCATCAGCCGGTTTTGATGTAAATAATTCTGGTTTTTTAGGATTTTATATATTGTTATGTTCATCATCATCATCATCATCCGCATCATAATCCTATTTAGTTTTTCTTTTAAGATTATATTTATCATCATCATAATTGTATTTAACTTTCTCTTTCTTTTTCAATTTGAAAGGCTTAAATTGTGATGGGGGATTTTCTTTTTATTTATCTCTTTTGCAACACTTTGCATTTGTTCTGTAACAGGTTTAAAAAATTTACCAAGGAGCTGTTGTTCCACCAACTTATTCTCCTTAAGAGCTCGAACTTTCTGTCTTATAATATTTTTAGTTTTAATAAGTTCTGTAGCTGCATTCGTTTTCATTATTGTCAGTATGTAAGCGGTAGACAACTAGACAGGTAGACTGCTAGACCGGTAGACAGCTAGACAGGTAGACAGGTAGACAGTTAGACAGACTGACAGATTCACTAGTTCACACGCCAACAGCTTTCTATCAAATAATACCCGAATTTTTAGATGTATATACAGTGTGTCCCCGGATTGAGTTCACTATAGGTATAATCGACAACAAATTTTACAATTTTATTTTAATGTTTTGGGATCCCGCCCTGCTTGGTCTGAAAACAATTTTAAGCAGAGCTTTAATTTTTAGAAATTAAGTCGGCCATGAAAAATGAGTAGAACAGGGCGAGAAACCCCCTCCACTTTTTATTTGATTCGCGGATTCGCGGTTTAATTCGCGGTTTTATTCGCGGATTTCGCGGTTTTAATTCGCGGTTTTAATTTCGCGGTTTGATCTAATTAATTTTCGCGGATTGATCTAATTAATTTCGCGGTTTGATCTAATTAATTTTCACATGTGCTACTGAATAAATTACGCATTAGCTTCCGATTAAAATTACGCGTCGGACTTTGGCGGCCATCTTGGATTTCTGGCGGGAATATTTGAATTTTCAATTTTTTGAATTTTAAACTTCCCGGGTGTCGGCCATCTTGGTGCGCGCGCACTTCTCACGGCTGTCGTTTTTAATTTTGAATTTTCGCGGAAATATTTGAAGTTCAAACTGGTAGATCTTCCGTCTCCATCATCGAAGCTGCTGTCTCTTCTCTCTCTCTTGCATTCCCTCGCGCGAATATTTGAATTTAAATTTTTTTCAGTCCCTGTTTTGAATTTAATTTCTCGGGTGTCGTCCATCTTGGTTTTCTCACATTTATTTTAATTTTAATTTAAAAAAAGCTTCCGGCGATGTCCCATGGCTGGAGTCGAACCAGCGATCACAGCATTACGAGTACGAAGCCTTAACCAACTGGGCTATCGAAGCGATCGAGGTTAAAGGAATTAAACATAGCCACTTACGTGTCACGAGCCCAGCTTTAAACAAACTATTTATCAAAAAAGGTTATTTATGAAATTGGAAATGCATTGCCTGTGTTGTTAAATGACTTGTAGTAATTTTAAAAAACCGATTTTTACGGTTGGATGTGTCATAATTAATAATTTTATAATTTGTGCCTGCTATATGGCTGGATTAACGAGATCCCCATTGTCCCTACCTACTATTGGAAATTTTCCGTCTAAGTTCCCTTTTTAAAACAGGTCGGTGACTATGTTTTTGTTTGGTTTTAAAGGTTTGAATATTGTACCACTTAGCTGTTCTGACATTACACTTCCATATCCATATTATAAATAAATTTTAAATGTTAT
Organism: Agriotes lineatus; assembly: GCA_940337035.1. Taxonomy (NCBI): domain Eukaryota; kingdom Metazoa; phylum Arthropoda; class Insecta; order Coleoptera; family Elateridae; genus Agriotes; species Agriotes lineatus. The sequence continues at coordinate 17,567 of CALNHX010006120.1, forward strand.
TTTCGACTGAGTTTAACCGCTTATAAATTACAACAGATAGTTTTAAAATTAAATGGGCGATCGGTCACAATTATATATATCCGCAATAACATGAACAAGAAAATATACGTATTGCTTGAGTAAGAAAGAGATAAACATATAATCCGTTCACGACCTTTTTGGGACAGAGTTGGCTATTATTTTTTCTTTTCATGTTGGACTAACTGATTCGGTGATGTAGCGGATGCAACTTTTTTTCTGTCAGTGTCTGTTCGACATTTTCGTTTCACCACATTGCCAAACTTATTATTTTAATATTCGTAAGAAAATAAATGCTTTATCAAGTGTGTAAAAGTAATTTTAATTTCCGTCAAAGGAAAAATCAAAATGCCCAATATAATTTTGTTACAACAAAAAATTTCCATTAAACGATGCTAGTTGCAGTTTAAAAAGGACAGACCAGATCTAAAAGAACACGAGTTGATGTCGAGACTAGAGAGAGAGACATCAGGCAACAATGTACCTATTCAGAAAATATAACCTTAAACTGAAAACAACCTAACCTAACAGAAAAAGTGCCAGTTTGCATTAGGGAGTTTAGTTGCCGCAGAGGTACTGCCAACAAAATTACTAGATGGTCATAGCCTCACCTGACCCAAAAAGATCGTGAACGGCTTATATTAGCAAGTATTGGAGAAGGCTTGACTAATTTTAATTATGACATTTGTCAACTAAACATAAAATAAATTTGAATAAAAGCACGCAAAATTACGAAAATACGTAGAAAATTTATAAAAATCGGCATCTTGTCACATTAAATTCTGCAAAAACGACAAAAAACAATATTTTTTTACAACTTTTATTGAAAAAATAGTAAAATTTTACGAAAATACGTCTGTGTTGACGACCAATGAAAATAAATTTGAATAAAAATACGCAAAAATTACGAAAAGACGTATGTGTTGATCCCCAAAGTAACAAAAATTTGAATAAAAACACACAATTTTGTTGAAAATCTTTACAAAGCGACTTTATAGTACCGAAAAATGATGTAAAAAAGTTTTTAAGAGTTATTTCTAAGCATAATTTTGCAAACGTTTAACAAATAAACCGTAATTTTTTAAAGTACATCACACAATTATGAAATCGTAGTTCAATTTATATGAATTTTCGATACTTTGTATGTGAAAAAATAGCTTCAATTACTAATATTTGAATAAAAACATGCAATTTACAAAGCATTTCGTTTAAAATGTTAGAAAATCGACAGCATCTCCCATGAAAATTTATAAAAATCAGCATCTTGTCACATTAAATTCTGCAAAAACGAGAAAAAACAATATCTTTATACAACTTTCATTGAAAAATAGTAAAATTTTACGAAAATACGTCTGTGTTGATGACAAATGAAAATAAATTTGAATAGAAACACGCAAAAATTACGAAAAGACGTATGTGTTGACCCCCAAAGTAACAAAAATTTGAATAAAATCACGCAATCATACAGCATCTCACATAAATTTTCGCAAATATCGACATCATGTCACATAAATTATACAAAAACTGTCATCACGTCACTTGAAATTATACAAAATACGATATTTTTATTCAACACACGATGAAAATTGAACAAAAATCACGCAATCACACATCATATCACATAAATTTACACAAAAATCGACATCATGTCACATAAATTATACAAAAACTGGCATCATATCACTTGAAATTATACAAAAAACGATATTTTATTCAACATACGATGAAAATTGAACAAAAATCACGCAATTACAAGCCATCCCACATAAATTTTCACAAAAATCGACATCATGTTACATAAACTATGCATAATTTTGCAAATGTTTTACACTTTTTATAAAATGCATCGCTCAAAATTAAAAGAAATAGCAATTTCGTTGAAAAATTTGCAAATGTTTTACACTTTTCTATAAAATGTAATCGCCCAAAATTAAAAGAAATCACAATTTTTTAAATTATATCACGCCATTATGAAATCGTAGATTGATTTTCACAAAAATCGATATCATGTTACATAAACTATGCATAATTTTGCAAATGTTTTACACTTTTTATAAAATGCATCGCTCAAAATTAAAAGAAATAGCAATTTCGTTGAAAAATTTGCAAATGTTTTACATTTTTTTATAAAATGTATCGCACAAAATTAAAAGAAATCACAATTTTCTAAATTATATCACGCCATTATGAAATCGTAGATTGATTTTTTGAAATTTTACACTTTGTAACTGTAAAATAACTGCAAATACTAATATTTTAGCTTTAGACTTTGTAATTATTGCAGATTCGAGAAAAAAACAAAGCAGAGTAGAAATAAAAAAACACAAACACTTTGTAATAAACAAATATATTGTTCTTATTTCGTATAATACTTAATAATATAAATATAAATGTACAGCAGAATGTCTTATTTCTAAAAATTCGCTAGCAATTTACAAAACTGTAGTTTGAGGTGCACGACATTTCAAATTAAAAAGACTGCAAGTAATAAAATCAGAATTTCATTGTGTAATTTTAAAGTTTAAGATGCACCCAATCTAGAATTCCCTTCGTTTTTGGTGTTGATGACATCTGCCTTAGAGGCGTTTTTCTAACGGCCCTTTTTTGGAGGCGTTTCCTTATCGGCGTTCTTCTGACTGAACCTTTTTGATGTGGACTTGGATGAGTAGCTGGTGTTTTTAATTTATATTCTAAATCGGACTCGCAGTTATCAGTTTCCATTTCAGTTTTTCCTGTAGTACCAGTCGGGGTTGGCTTCTTTTGCTGTTTAGGTTTAGCTAGCAGCACATTAGCAACGTTAAGGTCTTTGATGTAATCAGCAAACTGTAGGCGTCCGGGTGGATTAATAGTTTTTCGAGGCCGCAGAGTGTCGTGAATTAAATCGACTATGTTAGACGCCGGTAAAATTTCACCCTTTATAGTAACGGTACCCTTGTGATCCCAGCTCACATCGCTTGAGGTACTCAAAATGCGTAGGAAAACTTCAGCTTTTTTCTTAAAAGTTTTGGGAAGTGTAGATAAAATAACGGCATTTGATAGGCTGTCACTGGTTGTTTCAATAGGTATTTTGATTGGCTGCCGCGCCTGGTTTGTGAAATGAAGGAATCGTTGTAAAACCTGATTGTACTGGATCCATTTATCGTGATCAGTTAATTTGGACTTTAAAACTTTTTGCATTTCGTCATCAAGCTGTGATAATATATTTTTCTCAGCATCATCGCCAGACTTAAGACGTTGGACAAATTCCGGCGATACAATCAACATCTTCCGCTCTTTGTCCATTTTAGTCGAAAAGGAGCTCAGTCGTTTGTTCTGGTAGAGCCGTCGTGAATAAACTAGCTTAAAATCAAGACTTTCATAATAAATATATAAAAAATATGACAGGTACGGGAATCGAACCCGTATTCTCTCTAGAGATCAGAGCTTGAATCTGACGCCTTAACCATTCGGCCAACCTGCCTCCCTATATAAACGAGCACTCTCTGCATAATTAAGAAAACATATAGTTTAAAAGTCCGGCCCTATGCAAAGTTTCAGAAAGATCTGTTGACTTAGAAAACACCGTTATTTTTTAGATAATTGTATTTTATTTTCAGGTAAACTACTTTTTTTGTTGATGATACGGAAAAAATGTATTAAGAAAAGTTGTTCAGAATGAAAAATTATGGCCCTGTACCAAATTTCAAAAAGATCTGTCTACTTAGACTAAACCGTTATTTTTTAGATTAAACAAATTGCATTTATTAAAAATGACGGTTTCATCTAAGTCAACAGATCTTTCTGAAATTTTGTATAGGGTTACAACTTCTCATTCTGAACAACTTTTTTTAATACAATTTTTCCGTATCATGAACAAAAAAAGTAGTTTACCTGAAAATAAAATACAATTATCTAAAAAATAATGGTGTTTTCTAAGTCAACAGATCTTTCTGAAACTTTGCATAGGGCCGGACTTTTAAACTATATGTTTTCTTAATTATGCAGAGAGTGCTCGTTTATATAGGGAGGCAGGTTGGCCGAATGGTTAAGGCGTCAGATTCAAGCTCTGATCTCTAGAGAAAATACGGGTTCGATTCCCGTACCTGTCATATTTTTTATATATTTATTATGAAAGTCTTGATTTTAAGCTAGTTTATTCACGACGGCTCTACCAGAACAAACGACTGAGCTCCTTTTCGACTACAATGGACAAAGAGCGGAAGATGTTGATTGTATCGCCGGAATTTGTCCAACGTCTTAAGTCTGGCGATGATGCTGAGAAAAATATATTATCACAGCTTGATGACGAAATGCAAAAAGTTTTAAAGTCCAAATTAACTGATCACGATAAATGGATCCAGTACAATCAGGTTTTACAACGATTCCTTCATTTCACAAACCAGGCGCGGCAGCCAATCAAAATACCTATTGAAACAACCAGTGACAGCCTATCAAATGCCGTTATTTTATCTACACTTCCCAAAACTTTTAAGAAAAAAGCTGAAGTTTTCCTACGCATTTTGAGTACCTCAAGCGATGTGAGCTGGGATCACAAGGGTACCGTTACTATAAAGGGTGAAATTTTACCGGCGTCTAACATAGTCGATTTAATTCACGACACTCTGCGGCCTCGAAAAACTATTAATCCACCCGGACGCCTACAGTTTGCTGATTACATCAAAGACAAGTTGCTAATCTGCTGCTAGCTAAACCTAAACAGCAAAAGAAGCCAACCCCGACTGGTACTACAGGAAAAACCGAAATGGAAACTGATAACTGCGAGTCCGATTTAGAATATAAATTAAAAACACCAGCTACTCATCCAAGTCCACATCAAAAAGGTTCAGTCAGAAGAACGCCGATAAGGAAACGCCTCCAAAAAAGGGCCGTTAGAAAAACGCCTCTAAGGCAGATGTCATCAACACCAAAAACGAAGGGAATTCTAGATTGGGTGCATCTTAAACTTTAAAATTACACAATGAAATTCTGATTTTATTACTTGCAGTCTTTTTAATTTGAAATGTCGTGCACCTCAAACTACAGTTTTGTAAATTGCTAGCGACTTTTTAGAAATAAGACATTCTGCTGTACATTTATATTTATATTATTAAGTATTATACGAAATAAGAACAATATATTTGTTTATTACAAAGTGTTTGTGTTTTTTTATTTCTACTCTGCTTTGTTTTTTCTCGAATCTGCAATAATTACAAAGTCTAAAGCTAAAATATTAGTATTTGCAGTTATTTTACAGTTACAAAGTGTAAAATTTCAAAAAAAATCAATCTACGATTTCATAATGGCGTGATATAATTTAGAAAATTGTGATTTCTTTTAATTTTGTGCGATACATTTTATAAAAAAGTGTAAAACATTTGCAAATTTTTCAACGAAATTGCTATTTCTTTTAATTTTGAGCGATGCATTTTATAAAAAGTGTAAAACATTTGCAAAATTATGCATAGTTTATGTAACATGATATCGATTTTTGTGAAAATCAATCTACGATTTCATAATGGCGTGATATAATTTAAAAAATTGTGATTTCTTTTAATTTTGGGCGATACATTTTATAGAAAAGTGTAAAACATTTGCAAATTTTTCAACGAAATTGCTATTTCTTTTAATTTTGAGCGATGCATTTTATAAAAAGTGTAAAACATTTGCAAAATTATGCATAGTTTATGTAACATGATGTCGATTTTTGTGAAAATTTATGTGGGATGGCTTGTAATTGCGTGATTTTTGTTCAATTTTCATCGTATGTTGAATAAAATATCGTTTTTTGTATAATTTCAAGTGATATGATGCCAGTTTTTGTATAATTTATGTGACATGATGTCGATTTTTGTGTAAATTTATGTGATATGATGTGTGATTGCGTGATTTTTGTTCAATTTTCATCGTGTGTTGAATAAAAATATCGTATTTTGTATAATTTCAAGTGACGTGATGACAGTTTTTGTATAATTTATGTGACATGATGTCGATATTTGCGAAAATTTATGTGAGATGCTGTATGATTGCGTGATTTTATTCAAATTTTTGTTACTTTGGGGGTCAACACATACGTCTTTTCGTAATTTTTGCGTGTTTCTATTCAAATTTATTTTCATTTGTCATCAACACAGACGTATTTTCGTAAAATTTTACTATTTTTCAATGAAAGTTGTATAAAGATATTGTTTTTTGTCGTTTTTGCAGAATTTAATGTGACAAGATGCTGATTTTTATAAATTTTCATGGGAGATGCTGTCGATTTTCTAACATTTTAAACGAAATGCTTTGTAAATTGCATGTTTTTATTCAAATATTAGTAATTGAAGCTATTTTTTCACATACAAAGTATCGAAAATTCATATAAATTGAACTACGATTTCATAATTGTGTGATGTACTTTAAAAAATTACGGTTTATTTGTTAAACGTTTGCAAAATTATGCTTAGAAATAACTCTTAAAAACTTTTTTACATCATTTTTCGGTACTATAAAGTCGCCTTGTAAAGATTTTCAACGAAATTGTGTGTTTTTATTCAAATTTTTGTTACTTTGGGGATCAACACATATGTCTTTTCGTAATTTTTGCTTATTTTTATTCAAATTTATTTTCATTGGTCGTCAACACAGACGTATTTTCGTAAAATTTTACTATTTTTTCAATAAAAGTTGTAAAAAAATATTGTTTTTTGTCGTTTTTGCAGAATTGATAAAGCATTTATTTTCTTACGAATATTAAAATAATAAGTTTGGCAATGTGGTGAAAAAAAATGTCGAACAGACACTGACAGAAAAAAAGTTGCATCCGCTACATCACCGAATCAGTTAGTCCAACATGAAAAGAAAAAATAATAGCCAACTCTGTCCCAAAAAGGTCGTGAACGGATTATATGTTTATCTCTTTCTTACTCAAGCAATACGTATATTTTCTTGTTCATGTTATTGCGGATATATATAATTGTGACCGATCGCCCATTTAATTTTAAAACTATCTGTTGTAATTTATAAGCGGTTAAACTCAGTCGAAAATAACATTTAAAATTTATTTATAATATGGATATGGAAGTGTAATGTCAGAACAGCTAAGTGGTACAATATTCAAACCTTTAAAACCAAACAAAAACATAGTCACCGACCTGTTTTAAAAAGGGAACTTAGACGGAAAATTTCCAATAGTAGGTAGGAACAATGGGGATCTCGTTAATCCAGCCATATAGCAGGCACAAATTATAAAATTATTAATTATGACACATCCAACCGTAAAAATCAGTTTTTTAAAATTACTACAAGTCATTTAACAACACAGGCAATGCATTTCCAATTTCATAAATAACCTTCTTTGAAAAATAGTTTGTTTAAAGCTGGGCTCGTGACACGTAAGTGGCTATGTTTAATTCCTTTAACCTCGATCGCTTCGATAGCCCGGTTGGTTAAGGCTTCGTACTCGTAATGCTGTGATCGCTGGTTCGACTCCAGCCATGGGACATCGCCGGAAGCTTTTTTTAAATTAAAATTTAAATAAATGTGAGAAAACCAAGATGGACGACACCCGAGAAATTAAATTCAAAACAGGGACTTAGAAAAATCTGAAAAAAATTTAAATTCAAATATTCGCGCGAGGGAATGCAAGAGAGAGAGAGACAGCAGCTTCGATGATGGAGACGGAAGATCTACCAGTTTGAACTTCAAATATTTCCGCGAAAATTCAAAATTAAAAACGACAGCCGTGAGAAGTGCGCGCGCACCAAGATGGCCGACACCCGGGAAGTTTAAAATTCAAAAAATTGAACTTAGAAAAAAATCGGAAAAAATTCAAATTTCAAATATTCCCGCCAGAAATCCAAGATGGCCGCCAAAGTTCGACGCGTAATTTGAATCGGAAGCTAATGCGTAATTTATTCAGTAGCACATGTGAAAATTAATTAGATCAAACCGCGAAATTAATTAGATCAATCCGCGAAAATTAATTAGATCAAACCGCTAAATTAAAACCGCGAATTAAAACCGCGAAATCCGCGAATAAAACCGCGAATTAAACCGCGAATCCGCGAATCAAATAAAAAGTGGAGGGGGTTTCTCGCCCTGTTCTACTAAAATGTGCAAAAACTATTTTCTATTTAGGCAAACTACCCTTTTTGTTCATGATACGGCAAAATTTTGTTAAGAAAAGTTGTTTAGAATCATAAATTACGGCCCTATGCAAAATTTCAGAAAGATCTGTTGACTTAGAAAACACCGTTATTTTTTAGATAATTGTATTTTATTTTCAGGTAAACTACTTTTTTTGTTGATGATACGGAAAAAATGTATTAAGAAAAGTTGTTCATAATGAAAAATTATGGCCCTGTACCAAATTTCAAAAAGATCTGTCTACTTAGACTAAACCGTTATTTTTTAGATTAAACAAATTGCATTTATTAAAAATGACGGTTTCATCTAAGTCAACAGATCTTTCTGAAATTTTGTATAGGGTCACAACTTCTCATTCTGAACAACTTTTTTTAATACAATTTTTCCGTATCATGAACAAAAAAAGTAGTTTACCTGAAAATAAAATACAATTATCTAAAAAATAATGGTGTTTTCTAAGTCAACAGATCTTTCTGAAACTTTGCATAGGGCCGTAATTTATAATTCTAAACAACTTTTCTTAATAAAATTTTGCCGTATCATGAACAAAAAGCGTAGTTTACCTGAAAATAAAATAGTTTTCGCTTCCCTGCCAAGGCCTACTTGTTTTTCAAAAACTGAAAATATTCTTAAAATTTTTTTCAAACCAAGCAGGTCCGAATCCCAGAACCTTAAAATAAAATTCTAAAATTTTTAGGTATCTCACCTCTTGTAACATCAATCCTGGGACACACTATTGTATTTTCTTTTCAGGTAAACTACTTTTTTTAATAATACGGCAAAATTTTACTAAGGAGAATTGTTCAGAATGGGAAATTATGGCCCCATACAAAATTTCAGGAAGTTCTACTTACTTAAATCAAACCGTAATTTTTAATAAATAGGTACAATTTTAACGGTTTAATTTAAGTAGGTAGATCTTCCTGAAATTTTGTATAGGGCCATAATTTATCATTCTGAACAACTTTTCTTGGTAAAATTTTGCCGTATCATGAACAGAAAGGGTAGTTTACCTGAAAAGAAAATAGTTTTTGCTTCACTGTCAAGGCCAACTTATGTTTTCAAAAACTGTAAATATTCTTAAAATTCTCTTCAGACCAAGTAGGGCGGAATCCCAAAACATTAAAATAAAATTGTAAATTTTTTTGTCAATTATACCTATAGTGAACTCAATCCGGGGACACACTGTATAAGAATCAAATTCATGACGATAGCGTCCACCAAGCTGAGTTCAGTTATTCACTAGAATTGTCTGAAATATGATTGAGGATAATGTTTACCACCACTGCTTTCTTTCATATGTTCGTGCAATGTGCAAGCAATACATTTTCGTCCTTCTTATCGGTTTCCCCTTTACATTTTGAACACTTATACTTAACTGGTATAGGCATCTCTCTCACTCCCTTTTTTTATTACTGCTCGCAATCTGTACAATAAATGGTGTTAAGAATCTCCATCTATTTCTTATTTATACGATTTGAGGATGATGTCTGCCTGCATGCCTATCTGTCTGTCTACCTATCTGTTTACCTGTCTGCCTGCCTGTCTGTCTGTCTGTCAGCAGTGCTTTCGAATCGATATTAAAACTATCAAGTCTAAAATTTGGGTCTTACGTAAAAGAAAACAATATAAAATGAAATGGTACTGTTGCTAATAGCGGTATAGAAATATACAAAAATTTTGAACTCAGTTTACACTCCGAACTGTAACTTGTAAATCTCTACAGCATAATAATAATATTTCTTTAGGGACTTGCTTACTGCTAAAGTGAGGGATGCTGTCCTTCTGCACATAAATCCAACAGCAAAAGCAAAATAAATAACTACCGCCCAATTTCGAAACTTGTGTATTTAATAATTGAATTTCCCCCCCATCAAAACCCTACGCAGAATTTAAATTTACCGTCGAAACTTAAGTAGAATTTGAATTTCTCACCAAAACTCTGATCAAAATTTGAATTTACCGCTAAACCTGTGCAGAATTTGAATTTACCGCCAAAACGATGCGTAAAAACCCTCACACAGACCCCCGCCCAGACCTGCGCAGAAACCTCCGCGCAGACCTGTGCCCGCGCTGACCTGTGCAGAAACCTCAGACAACAATCACATACGGTTTTTTAGCAACCTTCCACATTCCTAGACGCTTACATCCGCAGGTCTTGACAGGTATTTTCTATAGTCTGCGAATTCTGCGCCTCCTTCTAATTTTAGCTTTATTTACACAATTTCTAATGTGATTGTTTAGTTACAAAATGTTTTTAAACAAGTTTGATGTTTTCTCTTATACATCTGACTTTTAACCAATCTAGATAGGTTTTTATCCAGCAAAATAAATCTGTCCCTCAACATTGGGTATCATGTATAGCATCCTTATTAATTAGAGTATTTTTTTACTAATATATTGCAGTGATCTAATAGCTTTTACTTGGCTTTATTTAATTTAATTTTTATTCTCTGGGTTTTATTTTAAATTTTTTGATTTGAATTTTACTTTTTGCGTACAGTCTTTAGCATGTAATTGTAATAACCATAGTTATACGACTCTAATCGACTATTAAAATCAGATTAAGACATAAACCATGAATACGGGATATAGGACAATTTTATTTATTAAAAGTAATTAATAACTGCCTGTATCATGCGTTTAACAACTTTGTTAATAATATATGATAAATACTTAATGTTAGTTAATTCAATTTTAGATTAATATTACTGTCTGTTTATATATTCTATAGTGTCCTCTTCGTCAGATATCTCTGCTACAGCTATGCTCGTTGCAACCTAAAACTGGACTATTTACGAATGATTTACAAACATGGTTGTAAGAAACCGAAATTCCAATGATAAAACTAAACCACCACTCCTTTTAAGAACAATATTTTAAGCTGCTTTTTATTTTTGTGGTTATTAAATGCTTTTCCTTAAATATTTATAAACCTTGAGTTTTTAAAATAAATTGCATTATTTGCTAATATTCTCTTTGGTTTTACAAATTCTATAAAACATTCATTTACATTTTTTCAAAAACATTTTGAGTGTTGCATCTTTTAGCTGGAAAATAATCTCATATATTTCGTAAATATACTACCATAACATTCTTAAAGCCAAGGTGCTAACACAAGAACAAAGAAGGTGTCTGTTTTTGCGAGATTGGTATGCGGAAGTTGCAGACGCTTCAAGATAACTGAAAAATGCCGGGTGGTTAAAAATATGATCCCACACGATTCTTTTATCGCCCTGTTTTGTATTATAAAATTCTGCTGTTCAAGACTCCACCGTACTTATGTGTGTTAGCTTCCTACCAGTTTACTGCTGGAATTATATATGTGTATAAGATTGACTAAACTACATCAAACTTTTAACCTGCTAACTGAAGAGTATTTTTTACTAATATATTGCTTTAATTGACTTTATTTAATTTAATTCTTATTAACTATAATACTAGATATAAAACAATTGTATTTCTTAAGTAATTAATAACTGCCTGTATCATACGTTGTAGCAGTACATATCGTAGCTTCTACAGGAATATCGTTCAATATTAATTAATCCTAATAGATAGGCAACTTTAAGCGCAAGACCAGTAGGAGGGGTTGCCTACCCTTTTTGAAATTTAATTTAGAAGGCCCATGGTTATGTTAATAAAAGAACAATAAATAACAAAAATTATTACTTCCTGTTTAATTGCGAAAGCAAAAGGGCGCTTCTCTATGCAGAAGCGAAGCAAATTGAAAATCCTAGCTTAGAAAGGATACAAGCAGACAATAGTAAGCCTTTATTTAACTCATACAGCATAGTATTAAAACATAATAATTTTTCAGGCAGATAGGATAAATTCCACAAACATTTTCTTTCTGAAAAGGGCAGTTATTATATAACTGGTAGGTAGACGGCAAACTAATACATACAAATCGTAATAGAGGGTTTTCCTTGATTCAGCTCTTAGTGTCACCTCTTTGACCACCAGCTCTTAGGGCTTCCTCTTTGACTACCAGCTCGTCGGTCTTTTTCATTTGACGCCAGTTCTGGTCAGTTGTATATTCGCCACAGAGAAGTGTGTCGATAAGTTACGAGCGATAAGGAAAAGAGAGGACGCAATTAGAAATCTATAACCAGTTAGGAGATCACTCACCAGTCAAGGGCAACTTCTTTGGTTCGATGAGGAGTTCTTCATAGTTAATGTTGGCAGATGGAGAGGTCCAGGTTCAAGGGTTCTCTGCATTAACCGTATGTTAGTCCTGAAAGGGTTTAATATCGTTAGTTAGACTTAAACCGCGTCATAGCTTAAATATAATTAAATTAGGGCGGAAGCCTTAAGAATATTCAATAACAGATTAGTTTCAAGTAAAAACAATAGTTACTTACCAGGTGATGTGGCCTGAAGTGAGATTAAATCGTTCTGTGACTGTCAAGTTGGTTTTTGAGTCGCTTGTCAAATAATAAGTTTTTTTTTCATAAAGGACCTTTCTTATACTACATGGAATGATACCAATTAAACTAAATACCGATCATTAATCGTAATTAAGACCTAGGAAAGAGAAATACGAGGGTATAGAGAGCTCTTTATATTTTCAACTTAGGAACCGGAGGTTATTAATTAAATAGGTATAAGAAATCTCCTAGATACTGATAGATTCATTAATCCTAACGTTTTATTAGAACAAATTCTAACTTGTCAGAGAAGAATAAAACTTGCTAAATAATTACATAGTGTGTATTAAAATTAGAAAGGTATAAGCCTCTAATGCATAAAAATTTATTTGTGGACTGTTAGAAAGAATACGTAACCTTTGTAAACTTATTGAATTTAAAACTTTTTAAATAAAGTTATGGCCCCCATTTCTTCTGATTAATGAACTTTTACCTTTATATGAAAGTGAAACGAACTAAAAATCCCACAATTGTTAAACCCTGATAAGAAACCGTATCTTGAGCTAGTCGGTGAAGTGTAAGCCTTCAAAGGTAAGTAAGGATGAGGGGTACAACGTTTAACAACTTTGCTAATAATAATATTTGATAAATACTTAATTTTATATTAATGTTACTGGCTGTTTACAAAATTTTATTATTATCTAATTTAAGATTCAATTTTTATGAACTCTGTAAGTAGCAGTAACCTCCGGTTCTCTAAGGTGAGCGTGGGTTTGAACCCCACACCTGGCAATTCTTTTTTGTTTGTCTAACAGACATCAGTACTTGACAAATTTATTTCAAGATAATTTTTGCAGATCATCGTCTCAAATTTCTCCAGACAATGATAATGGATGTCATTAACAGCGTCAGCAAAAATTTCCAAACAAAGGCTCCATTCAATTTAGCAGTTCAGATTTTTCTCAAACAATGGGTTTTATTGTTCAATTTTTACCAGTCTTGCACATTTCTCAAACATGCCTGGACAGGCTTGAATCCTTAGACAGTAACATCTGGTTTATCTAATAATGGAGGTCATTAACTGTATCAGCAAAAATTTCCAAACAACAAAGACTTCATTTTCCAATTATTTTTAAGTAATCGTGCAGATTTCTCAAACAATAAGCGTTATTGTTCAATTGGTAGATAATAACATTCAGCATCTGCAAGTCTGGACAAGTCTGCATTCTCAGACGATGACTCACATCCTGTTGAACCTGGGAAAATTTTGATAATCGTAGAAATCTTGTAAAATTTCAAAATTAGACATTTAGCCTCGAAATTCATCGTGCGAATCTTGTAAAAATTAGACTTTTAGCCCCAAAATTCATCGTGGGAATCTTGTAAAATTTCAGAATTACACTTTTAGCCCCAAAAATTCATCGTGGGAACCGGAAGTGGCCTAGGTGAGATCAATGACCTCGCCCCCGGCTAGGCCCGTGACCTTGACCCCGGATAGGCCCGTGACCTTAACTCCGGATAGGCCCGTGAACTTGAAAAAGTTCAAGGTCAAAAGTGAGCCAGAACGCCTCTAGGTACACTACTATTAGCCACAAGAGAAAGAGCATTTAGCAAGTTGAAAACAATAAAACATTATTTAAGAAATTCAGCGAGCCAAGATATGCTACATGACCTTTCGGTTTTGTCAATTGAGTAAAAAGCATCGTCTACGATGGACATAAAAATCTTGTGAAACAATTTCCTGTCAATAAGGCCAGAAATATGTATTTCTTATTTCTGATCAATTTATTTTTACGGGGTTTTACAGATATTAATGATACAAATAAATACTAAGTATTTGTTATCTATTTTGAAATAGGTTCTTAGGATTTTACCTGAATATGATTTTATTTTACTAGTGTTACCTAGGTAGATATTTATCCATCAGTTTTCTTTGTATTTGTGCCTATACCAACTTGAAGATTTTATTTAGTTTTATATTTTAATTAATATTTTGTCAGATGTGTTAGTTATACAATGTGTTAAATGTTACGCATGTACTACTCTATTTCTGTTGGTTATAACAGTATGTTGTTTTATTGTTTGGTAAACGTTTACTCGGTATACTAGAATACTAGAATTATGAATATTCAATTCATTAAGCATATAAATATTTTTACAAGGGGGGCCATTTTTATATTTGCTTACGGGCCCAAGGTGCTCTTGCACCGCCACTGGAAGGTGTTATCTTATATTGTTTATTTGAAAAATTGGAACCATTACGTTTGTAATACACTTATTTTTCGATATTAACCTTATTTTATTGGTATTACTATACATACTCTTTGCCAGGATTTTACATTTATTGCATAGTTACTACACGTTTTAGGTTTTTGATGCAAACCTTTGTTTATAATAACTAGGTATATAGTGCAATGGCTTAATGTTTCGACACCATAAAGCTGGATTTATAAACTTGCCGTTCGCCGGCGTTCCCGTTCCCGTTGGCGTTCGCGCTGGCGTTCCCAATTTAAAAGTTCAGAAACCCGTAAGACCATTTATATCTACCGTCGGCGTTGCCGTTCGCTGTTGGGCTGCCGTTCGACTTGAATAAACTTTAACTTTTGTCAGAGGCCGCTCGTAGCACCGTTCGTAGCAAGTCTGAAGAGCCAATCAAAACGATTTTCAGCTGTCACGTGTTTTACGTCATATGTCAAATGCCATTCACTGACATCTGACAAACGCTTGCAGGTGGGTAGCTAGGTAAATATTTCAGTTTTTCAGTTTATTTATTTATGTCCTATCTGCAGGACCGCGCCAGCATCAATGGCCGCCTGTGTGCAGAGCCAAATTTGCCGCCCCAAAATTTATATTTTTGTTGTAAAATATAAATTTTATGTAGTACATACCTAGTTTAACTGTAACAAATCAAATTAATTTAAGTGAAAAACAGAAATTTTAAAAAAGTTTTATTAACAATAAAATTTACAAAAAAAATAGTGGAATAAAATTAATAAAAAACAACAAAATTTTAGAAAATTATAAAAAAGCAACTTTCCTAGCTTTTTCTCCGCAAATTCTTTAATTACTAATTCTAAATCGATGGAATCCATCGTGTCGCTTTCTATTGCTATTATAGACAGATTATTTAATCTGTTTTGTGACATTGTGGATCGCATATAATTTTTAATAATTTTTAGTTTGGAGAAAGATCTCTCACCAGACGCAACTGAAACTGGCAACATGAGTAATATTCTAAGAGCTATTGACATATTTGGAAATGATGCTATGAGCTGATTTTCAAAAATATATTCAAGAATGGACTGGGGCTCTAACTGATGCTTTTCAGCTGAAGTAGGTTTAAGATGTAATTTTAAAGATTTTATCTCTTCAAATAATTCTATTCCATCTACATCTGATTCTTTTCTAGAATCATCAGTTAGATGAAGATGTAAATCTTTACAACATTGTAATAGCTCGTTTTCCGTTAAATCAAACATATTATAGAGAAATCCAAACATAGTATCATATCTTGTTATTCCCTCAAATCTGTCTCTTAAAGACGATAAAGTTTGATCTAATATATTAAAATAAACGTTAACTTTATAATAATTTTTTGGATCAATAATTGGTTCATCACTGTGTTCATAATCAAATTGTCTGGGTTTTCTTCGTGGTCTAACAGACTGAACAGCAGGGAAATTAGGTTCAATACCGAGTTCATCCGCAAGTGTATTAGCGTCAGTAAGAACATTATTGAATTCTTCATCTGATCGAAGAGCTAAGAAAAAATCTAACAAATATTTAAAATGCTCTAAGCAAGTTTTTATATTTATAGTAGCATTTTGCATCATCGTGCTCAAAACATTAATTTTGATTAAAATATTGTACCAAATAATTGTTGAGCACAAAAATTTATAACTCTGAATTTTTAATGCCAAAGATTTGGCTTGATGTGAAGCACTGTGGTCTTGTACGGATAAACGATCTTCAATTACTTCTACCAATGCATCATATATTTGCCCAATTTGGTAACGCAGGGGCTTCACAGCGTCTATTCTACTAGACCACCGTGTATCACTAAGTGGTTTTAAATTTAAATTTGTTGTGTGTTTTTTCAGAATTGACCATCTTTTTACCGACGCAGAAAAAAAAACAAATAATTCTGGAACTATATCAAAATAACCAGAAGTCGCAAAAGAAACTTTAGCAGCATCGTTCACTACTAAATTTAATGTATAGGCTGTGCACGGCACAAAAAATGCTCGCGGATTTATTTCTAAATTTTTTTTTTTGCAAACCATTATGTTTGGCGCGCATATTTGCCCCATTATCGTACCCTTGGCCACGCATGTCGTAAATATTGAAATTCAACTTTGCAAGTAAATTCATTAAAAATTCACTCAAACCCACTCCAGTTGAATCATTAATAGGACAAAATTCTATAAAATGCTCGCGTATTTCAATTTTTTTTGAGGACTCATTCAACATTATAAATCTAAAAATTATAGTCATTTGTTCGATATGACTAATATCCGATGTACAGTCAAGAATGATAGAATAGTATTTACATTTTCTAATTAAATCCAAAATATTGTTTCTAATTTTGTTACCAATGACATCTATTATTTCATTCTGAATTTTGTCCCCTAAATAATTTACCATTCGTGTTTCATCTTTTTGTGACTTTTGAGTCCGAAGCACATGTTCTGACATAACAGAATCAAATTTTGAGATCATCTCAACAGCTTTTAAAAAATTACCGTTATTGCTTTCAAATAATTTATTAGATTGCCCGCGTAAAGCAAGACACTGTCGTGACAAATATTGTATTATTAAAATTATTCTCTCAATCACAGCATGCCAGTGCTTTGCTTCTGCATTCAACAAACGTAGTTGCGTCTGGTTTACAGTTTGTTATTTTGATAACAATTTTATAAGTTCTAACTGATTTTTAACATTTGCATTGTGAGTATCACTTTTTTCGTGCCTTGAAATCAATAGTGACAAATGCTGCCAGTCAGAAACACCTTCCTTTTGCGAAAAATTGTTTTTAATTTTGCCAAATATTGTACAACAAAAGCAATAAACTGCATTATTTTTTATTGAATAAACTAACCACGGTCTATTAATTTCTTCTCCATTTGGAAGAGAACGGTAGAAATATTTTTTCGAAAAC
Organism: Agriotes lineatus; assembly: GCA_940337035.1. NCBI lineage: Eukaryota > Metazoa > Arthropoda > Insecta > Coleoptera > Elateridae > Agriotes > Agriotes lineatus. The sequence goes on from CALNHX010006120.1 coordinate 35,219, forward strand.
CTTCGACAATTTTCATTAGTTGGGAAATTAAATTGCGTTACCTGAACAGGCCCTCTTTCTACTAAAATTTTTGTTAATGTTGTTGATATTATCTCAGGCCACTCTCCAGGATCATCTGAGGTTGCTGTGTCCTGCTACGACTGTTGTGAATCTGATGAGCAGCCAAATTTCTTTAGTTCAGAAAGTCTTGATGAGGATGACGTGCTGGCTTCTTCAGCGTCACCAACTTCTCTTCTATCTGGTTTTGGAGACTCCGAGTGAGATGAAGTCACCTTCTCTTCCCCAGATTCGGAATTTTCCCTCATAATTTGTATTTCGACTTCTTGGACGCACGGCTCATTAAGTGCCCCGGAAAGAGATCTAGAGCTTGATTCTAATGCTTCCGCTGACACATTTTCTGGCTTCAAATATTTTCTAAAGTATTGGCCAGTTTTTTCTTTTCTTCTTTTTTTTGTAGACTTTGTTTTCGATACTGAAAACCCGACAGCCTTTTCGTTTCTTTGTTCTAGAAAAATTATAACAATTTTATTACTTAATACAATTTAAGAATATGTAGGTAACTATCTGTGTATTGATTGATATATGATTGATATGTATGTAGGTACTTACCATATTTATAACTTTTCTTCAACTTTCTTCAAAACACAATCACTAACAAAATTAATTTTCTCTACTCGATCTTCTCTGCAGCCAATTCAAAAATTAAATGACCAAATAATTATCATTGCACCCATATTACCACAGCATTAATGTAAGCATCATATAATATTATATTACTTAAAATTAGCTTTAAACAATTAAGTACTTACCGACAAAAGAGATCGCCGACACCCCGATCAAAAATAATATAAATACCTACTTCATAAATACGATATGTTTCACAGTCAATAAAATCCGCCAGCCGCCAGTTTTCTGAAAAGTCACGTTTTGTTGCTTCTGATAAATATCCGGCTTTTTTGTAAACATTGCATAAAGATGCATGGAAAGCGTTCCTTCAAGTTGGCTTCGTTTAACAATTAGCCGCCACGGAATAAAAACTAACTTCGAAATTTACATAAACAATAATCCATGTAACCATATTATCAGGTGTTCATTTACACAATAAACATTTTTTATACTTATATAGGTACATATTTTTGAACTTCTAAAATTTGTAAAGTAAAAAAAATTGTACATTTTTTTTGTAATTTGTATATAATTTTTAAACTTTTTTGGCCGGCCCTGAATTTGGCCGCCCGTGTCCGTTGCACACATTGCACACTGGCTTGGTGCGGCCTTGCCTATCTGTCAAATCATATGTCATATGACACATTAAATTGAGGTTATGATAGTTTTCGTAAAGGCCAACGGCAAGTTTATAAATCCAGCCTAAGTATTTAATTCGATTGCCCTGCTCTGCTAGCTGTAATTATTTATTTCTTATTTATCAATTAATTTCAAATAATTTCTACTTGAAAAATACTATTGCCATGAAAACTCAATCAGGGTTAGGTTCATTTATCTAGTTATCTTATTTTTAACTTGTCAAATATTTAGAATATAAATCTCAATTGTCAAATGACCTTAAATGTCACCGATCTTGACTGAATACAAAATAATTCTTTTACTTGTAATCACATACGACCAACGTACACTGTTTTCAATATTATTATGATGTATGACATTCTCTATCTTTTATAGGTATTAACTATTTTAATTATTGCAAGTAATAAATATTGTTCATATACTTCAATTTTATTCTAGGCTAAACTAATAACCAACCTTGTTGACGCCAATAATTGCACATCCAGCACCACAGAAACCTTTGTACAATCAGTCACCACACGAAAACGTCCAACTGCAAGTAACTGTCCAACCAATTTACAGCCGTCAAATCTTCTATAAAAACCTCAAAGTAGTCGAAGAATCCAACCTCTGTTCAACCAAAAACTGCACCCGTCGATCCACATATCACTCCTTCACAATCCTCTTCTACCAGTCAACTATTCTTGTTATATTCCAAATTAATACCATTTCCTTGCAGGCTCAACGTCCCGATGATCTGTCCTCTGCATGAAGACGAAGCACCCCAATATAGCCAATCACTCAGAATGATTCCCAAGTAGATACATCAGTCCTCCATAAATGACTCCTACACCTGCAGTACTCCGCACCAGTCGAATCCCTTTTATTTCTTTTTTTTTAATTGTATTAACTCCAATAAAGCAGCCCAATCCAAATCTTATATTTTTAGTTATTATAAAATGTTCTTCATCCAATTAAAATTGTTATTATCAAAGATTGTTACTCATACACCATGATAATTATATTTCACATTATTTAAACTTCGTAGATTTATTTACTCACTGTTCTTATTATGCCAGTACCATTATTATACCGGGTGTCCGTTCTCAAAGTCGAACATAGGCGATTAACATTGTATTCAACGTTTTTGCCGATTCCTGCTCGCCAATTCAACTTACAGGGAAGGTAATGGTAACAATGGAAAGATAAAATTATTACGCATCAAATGATACCAATAATAATATTCAAGATGCGATTTTTATTTTAAAATACTAATTTAAAACTTGGGAATTTTTAAATATGCCATGCCTTGCTTTTCAAGTTCGATAGCATTTGTCAAAAAAATTGGTAATTATTTGGCGTAAATCAGGTATTTTCTGTCAACGTTTGTTAAAATTATCTACAGAAAAGTGAATTATTTCAATGAAGAACGAGTGAATGCACTAATGTTAATTGCCTATGTTCGACTTTGAGAATGGACACCCGGTATATAAAACAGGTTTTCAACATTTTATAAATAGCCAAAATATTATGTTACATTTTTCAAAATTTGTTATTCTCTATTCTAAAACAATTCTCTTAACTACCGTATTTTCATTATTGATGCTTACTATATTAAAATATACATTTGGTACCTACATACTTTGTTATCTTTTAATATTTTAATTTGGTCTGTCGTATCTGATATCAGTAGTAAATAATTTCTATCTTTTAACATCTTACTTTATAAATTAAACTATATGAAATTTATTCTTTCCATTCTCATTTCTTTAAAATTTTATCTCTATTTAAAAATTTCATTCAAATAACCTTTTATATTCTAAACTTTTGCAAAGACTGACTACAATGCTTTACCAAATCTTTTTATCGTATTGATCATCAAACTATATCCACTCTTATGATATCATAACAATACTTACAAGGTGCCAAATTTAACATGTCTACCATCGACAATCTTTTCATGTTTAAAGATAGAGAAAATGAAGACAATTTCACTTTTGTGTAACTCCGTTTTAAATTTCATATTAGATTTTTAATACTGCTTCGTGTTTAACCAGATATGGCACTCTGTATTTATTAAAAATATTTGGTAGTAATATATTATGCTGATAATGAAGAATAACTAAGATATCTCACATTTATCTTGTATTTTAATTTCTTAAAATTTACACTTCACATGTGAAATACCGGCATTGTTTAAATAAGCCCATAATAAATACTCCCGTGGAATTACGCAAAAGATCTTAGAGGCAATGGCGTAGGGCAATGCCTTCCTTTCCATTTAACGCCAAAGTGTGGGTTAGACGCTACGTTACTAAAACGGCATGGTGTGCAGGTGTACGAACATCTTTGTCATAAAATAGTGGAGAGTAATCGCCAATCTAATTTTCCAAAATATCTAGTTATTTTTTCGTTGATTATGTGTCATTATAATAGAATGAACCAACAATTGCAAAAAATAAAACATCATGCAGACCTTATTCGAAAATTTATTCCGATAATTATTATTTCACGTTTCTGACCGATTTCAGTAAACCAGTAACGAATATTTCTTCTATTAAACATATCTTTAATAATTGAAAATTATATATT
>CALNHX010006120.1:39117-95189 GCA_940337035.1 Agriotes lineatus
GTTAGTTAGTAGTATAGTGGACACCACTAATTGGATTAATTGTTCAATTAAATTAATCGAGGCTCGATTAAATTAATCGGATGATTGACAGGTGCTCTAATTCCGCGAATTAAACCGCGGATTTATTCGCGGCTTGATCTAATTAATTTTCGCGGATTGACCTAATTAACCACATATGTATTTTGATATGTAATTTTCACATGTGCTACTGAATAAATTACGCATTCGCTTCCGATTAAGTTACGCGTCGGCCATCTTGGATTTCTGGCGGGAATATTTGAAATTTAATTTTTTTCAGATTTTTTCTAAGTTCAATTTTTGAATTTTAAACTTCGCGGGATGTCCGCCATCTTGGTGCGCGCGCACTTCTCACGGCGGTTGTTTTTAATTTTGAATTTTCGCGGAAATATTTGAAATTCAAACTGATAGATCTATCTCGCTTTTCGAAGCCGCTGTCTCTCTCTTGCATTCACTCGCGTAAATATTTGAATTTAAAAAAAGCTTCCTGCGATGTCCCATGGCTGGAATCGAACCAGCGACCGCAGCATTACGACTACGATGCCTTAACCAACTGGGCTATCGAAGCGACCGAGGTTAAAGGAATTAAACATAGTCACTACTTCAACAGTTGCGTGCAGTTTCGGTGCCCTGTTTAACTAATGAATTTCAAATTTACATCGCTATTTATGAACATAGATATTTTTTTAAATTATTCTCACTTTTACTAGAGCAATTACATTTCGTCCCTCGAAGAAATTTCAGAGAGGCCAATTTAATACCGTTTAATAGATGTTTTACATAGTTTAATTTCGTTCTGGCATATTGCCTGATTTAATTATGTATTGTTATCAGTCGATAGGCCTTTAAAATAAATATTTGTTGATATCTGTATCGATTTTCATTCAATTACAACAGAACATTCCGTGCTTGTGAGCCGTTACGCTTAAGTTTAGTCGTGTTAATATTTTTAATTAACTCATCGGCGTGTTTATGTATCAATAACTTGTTTTATGTAATTACAATTGGGGCATTTTATATTAGAATTTAAATAAACGATAATATTACGCGGCGTCTTTATGCAGGAGTCGTTTGAATTTTGTAAATGTCTTTTAGCACGAATCGATTCCTGGAAAAACATACTGCATCGTGTAACTGTATTCGCTAATTATTCAAAATGTTTTATTGAACCAGATTCTAGAAATTCATCGAGTTACAAATTTGAGTTTAATATATTCCTGACATACTTCTGTTATGCCCTCGCCCATATAAAATAAGACATACGCATTAAATAAATGATTTAAATAGCAGTAAGTGTTCAAAGGCAGAAATAAATAATTTATAAGATGCTAGAACATGACGAATTTTTGGTTTGCAGTTTAAAGCAGGTTGAGACCTGTTGCTGCGGTTAACGTTGCATTGTCCGTTGAAAATGCAAGCTCCAGCATGATTTGATCCGAGAGTGGGGTGCCGCTGACGTATTGTTTTAGTACCTGTATAAAAGTGTTTGCGGTCTCTATAACGCATCGAATTGCTTCACTCTCAACCGTCGTGTCAACAGCACCAGTGTAACTAAGATGGATCCTCGAAGTGTTAATAAGTGCCAAGAAAAACCAGGCCCCTACACCAGGAGACCGGCAGCAGAAAAAACAAGTAAGAAAACGCATCTTTTAAATAAAAAACAACACGGTGCACCGCCACAGCCTCCAGCCATGAACGTGGAGGCCAAGGGGTATTCACCACGTCTAGATGCCACCGAGGAGGACCTGCGGGTGTTCATTGAGGAGACGATGCCTTCCTATGACGTAACACCGATCGTAACGCCTGAGATCCGCCAAACCCGACGGGAAAAGAAACGGTTATTATGCGACCTCACTGTGCCTTTAAACAATAGCGCCAGCAAGGTTGTTCATTTGGGTCTGGATCCTTATAAACAATTTTCGCCTGTTGCAAGAATTCTGAAGACCGACATTGGTGCTGGTGTTTCCTTCACAGCCGAGTCGTTCATGGCTTTTGTGGAAGCGCTACCGGACATATTTGTGATGGCCAAGCAGGGGACTTTCAGATATGAATTAACTGAGCACACAGTGGAGTACGTGAACAATGATACCTGCAGGATTATTACAAAGGACCCCGAGAACAAGTTTACTCTTTACGTAACGTATGAAACACTATCAAATTTATTGCCGATGTACAACTTGATGGTTGTGAAAATAAATGACTTGAAACGTGTAAAGTGTAATTTCCAAAATTTTGGTGAAGTGATCGTTGACAAAGTAATACATACAGAAAATTTGTGTCTTGATGATTCAATCATTTTTAATACTCTGCGCTGGACTTTCGCTAACGATATTTTATTGTGGGAACTTGTGTTCAAATTTAAAATGTATGTTATTATAGAATTGCAGAAGCTGATTGATGCAGATGAGCGCATGAAATCGTACATGTTCTAGTTTATATAAAATATTGTATGAGAATGTGAATAAAAATGTTTTAAACTGTATTTCTTTTTAATTATGTGACGAGTGTTGGTTTATACATGAGGTAGGTTGGCCGAGTGGTTAAGGCGTCAGACTTAAGATCTGATCTCGAAAGAGGTCGTGGGTTCGATTCCCGCACTTACCACGTTTTTAATGTATTTATTATGAGCGTGTTGATTTTTTAAGTTAGTTTATTCACGACGGCCCTACTGTAATAATCGCTCACTGCATAAAATGGAGCATCAGTTTTCACATCCGTTTTCTGCTATCATAGCAGGCCCCTCAGGATCGGGCAAATCGTTTTTTGTAATAAATTTCTTGAAAAATATGAAAAAACTCTGCAGTGTAAATTTCGCTAAAGTTATCTGGTGTTATGGCGAGTGGCAAAAATTGTACGAAGATTTAAAATCTTTAGTCGAATTTCAACAGGGTCTGCCAGACATGACATCTTTTGAGGGGTCCGAACCCAAACTTTTAATAATCGACGATTTAATGAGGGAGACAAATAACTCGGTCGTTGACCTATTCACCAAGGGGAGCCATCACCACAATCTCAGTGTTTTTTTTATTACGCAAAACATTTTTCACCAAGGAAAAGGACAGCGGGATATTTCCCTAAATGCTCATTACATTATTCTTTTCAAAAATCCGCGAGATAGAGCTCAAATAAAGCACTTAACCAGGCAGATATGTCCAGAAAATCCTCGTTTTCTACAGGAGGCATATGAAAACGCCACATCTAAGCCACACGGGTATTTATTATTCGATTTAAAACAAAGCACCCCCGACATTGCAAGATACCGAACGTCTATTTTTAGAGAGGATGGGTCTTGCTATATTTATATACCGAAGAAGGGGTATAAAAACAGCAACTCGAATCAATTTACAATCATTCACTAGTGATGTCTCGAGCGGTGATTAAGAATTCAGAGTTGCTGCGTGCTCTACATAAATTAGGTTCTAAAGAACGCATCGCATTATTAAAAACCGTTAACGATAAACAAATCCATTGTGTCTGCGAGTGTATATATAACACTCTAAAAGGAAAAATACCTTTGTCGACTAAGCAGAAGACTCAGATAGCCCTGCATAAAAAAGTACTTAGAAAATTAATTAAACCTGGAGAGTCCATCAAAAAGAAGCGAAAAATTTTAACTCAAAAAGGGGGTGCGTTCTTGCCGTTGATCTTAGCCCCATTAATTACGGGTGTATTGAGTTCTATTTTTAAATAAAAATGGAACACGCAAAGAAGATGGTGATTGTGCCGCCTGAAGTTATGCACCGCTTTAAGGCTACTGAGAATCCCGAGCAAAATATATTATCACAGCTTGATGACGAAATGCAGAAAGTTTTAAAATCTAAACTATCTGACCACGATAAATGGGTGCAGTACAATCAAGTCTTGCAACGTTATCTGCATTTTGCCGACCAAACAAGACAATCAATCAAAATACCAATAGAATCAAACACCAGCAGCAGTATTTCAGACGGTGATATTTTGTCTACACTACCTAGCACTTTTAAGAAAAAAGGCGAAGCTTTCTTACGTTTTTTGAGGGCATCACAGGACGTGGACTGGGATAGCAAGGGGACAGTTACTATAAAAGGCGAAATTTTACCATCATCTAACATAACTGATCTAGTGCACGCCATTCTAAGGCCTCAAAAAATTGCAAGTCCATCGGGACATCTCAAGTTCGCTGATTACATTAAAGAAAAAAATTTCCCAAGTGTGCTGCGGGGGAACTCGAAACGCAAAATTTTAGCAGTTCAGCCTGAAGACGTGAGGAGTTCTGAGGTGGAAAGTGAGAACTACGACACCGAAACAGAGTCTAAATCGAATCCGTTAGCAAGGCCAGTAACAACAACGCAAAAAGCAGGAAAAATAACGAAAACAACGCGGAGGTCGATACCAAAAATAAAGGGCATTTCGGGCTGGGAGCGCCTTAAACTTTAACATAGCAGAAATGAATTTGGATGCTATCTATTATGATCCGGCCAACCCAGTAGGCTTTGCTGGTGCAAATTCGTTAATTTCTTCAGTGAAAAATAGTCACCCCAGTGGTGAAGTAAAGGATTGGCTAAAGAAACAGGACGCCTATACTATTCACAAAACTGCAAGAAAAAAATTCCCTAGAAACAAATACATTGTTAGCAACATTTTCGAATTATGGCAGGCTGATCTCTGCGACATGCGCAGTTTAGCCCCACACAATGACGGAAATAATTTTATTCTAACCGTAATTGATGTGTTTAGTAAAATGGCCTGGGCGAGACCCCTGAAATCTAAAACGGCTACTTCAGTAATAAACGCATTTCGTGAAATATTTGCTGAAGTGGGTAACACGCCCATAAATTTACAAACCGATAAAGGCAAAGAATTTGTTGCTAGAGCCGTACAGAATTTTTTCAAACAACACGATATCACGTTTTATGTGACGCAAAACCCCGATGTTAAAGCATCAGTCATTGAGCGTTTCAATAGAACATTAAAAACCAGAATGTGGCGCTATTTCACATACTCTAATTCATACAAATACATAGACGTATTACAAAATTTACTGACTTCGTATAACAACCGCTATCATTCAAGCATCAAGATGGCACCCTCCGCAGTAAATGATGGTAATATACTGGAAGTGTGGAACAATCTGTACAGAAAGGGGATGGGAGTCGACAGGAAGCCTAAATATAAAGTGAACCAACATGTAAGAATTAGTAGAACGAAGGACGCATTCGAGAAAGGATATGAAACTAATTGGAGCGGCGAAGTGTTTATAATTAAAAAAGTGATTCTTAGAAAACCACCTGTGTACGAAATAGTTGATTTAAGCAACGATACGATAGAGGGCGTCTTTTATGAAGAGGAATTACAGCCAGTGACTTTGGATGATAACGCTTTGTTTAAAGTCGAACAAGTGTTAAAAGAAAGAGGACACGGTCAGCGCAAAGAGTACTTTGTAAAGTGGCGAAATTATAACGACAAGTTCAACTCTTGGATTCCTGCAGCTAATCTTCAGCAACTATGAATACAGATGAAGAATTTTATCTAACATTACTTAGCAATAGTTCTATGAGCTATTTTCCAAATAACACCACAGCACAATTCATAACGCAGCTCCCTAAACGAATAAGGTTACCGGGGCAATGGGTTACAGGTATTGCTGAAGTGCAATATCCATGCTCCTTTTTGGCCGTGACAGATACAGAAAATTTAGTCTATTATCGCACAGAAATACCTGAAATGCAAGCCGGAGAAGAAACGTATACTGAGTTGAAAAAAGTATTGCAAAACGCTAATTCATATTTTAAAAGTGATAGAGAACAAATTTACTATGGTAGCGATGGATGGCACGTAATCTGTATTCAGCCCGGCAATTATGAAAACATTGAACATATTACAGCCGAAATTAACAATCACAGGTTATTAGAAAAGTTGCTGAATTTTCAATATAATAGAGTAACAAAACGCGTGTCTCTTGAAATTAAAACGTCGTCATTGAAAATGCTAGGATTTTCACAACGTCTGGCCTTACAACTTGGTTATAAACCTGATATAAATATAGCTGAAGCACCTGTACCAAGCCACCCCGCAAATATCTGGGTTGGTTTACCATCACAAATGTTTATTTACTGCGATATTGTGGAACCACAGCTTGTAGGAGATGTCTTGGCTCCGCTTCTTCGTATTGTTAACGTGACCTCTGATAATTATAATTACGGTTGCCACAAAGACGCCATATTTTCGCCGACTCATTATATAAATGTCATGAAGAGGGAATTTGAGAATATCGAAATAAATATAAGGACCGAAACGTCGGGTGTGATGCCATTCGAGTTTGGAACGTTGAGTTTAAAACTACACTTTAAGAGGATACAGTAGCTGCTATGGATTGTCCTTATCAACAATACTACACCAATCAGGCAGGTCAAGGCGTTGGAGCTATCTACAGAGGTTCATCCTACCAGAGAGGTCATGGGATCGGAAGCTTTTTAGGTGGAATATTTCGTAGTATCCTGCCTCTTTTTAAAACCGGTGCTAAAGTTGTTGGAAAGGAAGCTTTAAGGACAGGCGCTAACATTTTAGGAGATGTTAGTGAAAATCGACCGCTAAAAGAAGCGTTCCATAACCGTGTACAGGAGGCTGGAAAGAATCTCAAACGTAAAGCCGATAGAAAAATTGATACTCTAATGGAAGGATCGGGATATAAAAGGCAACGCACTGTGAATTACAATCAGTCTACAAGAAAAATCGCTAGGAAGAAGCTGAGCAAACCCAACTACACCGATATCTTCACCAGCAAGTAGTTTTCACAATGGCGTTTTTGCATGCGCAGTCTTGTGAGTGTGTTAAATCAGAGTTAGATTTGTTCGCTCTGCCCGCAACTCAAACCAGTATCGAAAATGGACAATGGATTTTTTACAAACCGCTTTCCTCGCTTAATGACGATGCACCGATTGAATTTATTGTGCCTGGAAACGGTAACGATTATATCGATTTAAGTCAGACCATGTTATACATTACTGCTAAAATTGTTAAACAAGATGATACACCATTAACCGACAAAGATGATGTAGGCCCTGTTAATAATTGGATGCACTCTATGTTTAATCAAGTTGAGGTGTATTTGAATCAGAAGCTTGTGAGCCCGCCAAACAATACATACGCATACCGCTCATACATTGAAACTCTGCTGAATTACGGCAATGGTGCTAAATCAACCCATTTAACATGCACACTATGGTACAACGACACAGCCAATAACATGGATGACATCACTACGCATAATGAAGGATTTGTAAAGCGGAAATTTTTTACTGCTGCAAGTAAGCAAGTCGAGATGATGGGACATGTGCATTCCGATTTATTCAATCAAGAAAAATTTCTTATAAACGGAGTTGAAATGAAAGTCAAATTTATCAGATCCCGAGATTCTTTCAATTTAATGGCAGCCGAAGGATCTACATTCAAAGTGAAAATTAGTGATGCCAGCTTACTAGTGAGAAAAATGAAAATAAACCCGTCTATTTTGTTGGCTCACACCAAAGCTTTGGCGACTGCGCCTGCTAAATACCCCATTACAAGATCCGATGTTAAAGTGTTAACTATTCCGGCTGGTGTGCAAAGAAAATCTTTAGATAATATTTTTCTGGGGCAATTACCAAAACGCTGCATTGTAGGCTTTGTATCGAATAAAGCATTTAATGGCCATTATGCAGCAAACCCTTTCAATTTTAATAACTACAAAATCAATTATTTCTCCCTATACATCGACGGTCAACAAATTCCTTCAAAACCTCTACAGCCTGATTTCTCTAAGAATGGCATGTATGTTCAAGCATATCACACACTATTTTCCGGTAGCGGTATACATTTCCTCAATGAAGGCAACGCTATAAAACGTGAAGATTACCCTCATGGCTACTGTCTATTTGCTTTTGATTTAACCCCCGATCTGGCTGCAAATGCAACCACACACTGGAACCTTCTTAAAAATGGCGCTCTACGTTTAGAGGCGGGTTTTCAAGACGCGCTAGAAGAAACTATTAATTGTCTAGTTTATGCAGAGTTCGATAACGTCGTAGAAATTGACAAACACAGAAATGTGCTGGTGGATTTTAGTAGTTAAAAACCAACAACAGTTTTTTAAAATTTAGTCATGCTCAAACATTTCGTCAGTATGGACAGTGTCTTCGTAGATCTGCAAGGGTTCCGTGGTGATAAGAAACAGTTTATCCCGAAAGAAGTGGCTGTTATTTCAGCAGATGGCAACCAGTTAGCAATTTTCGTTTTAAAACCCCCTGCAAAATATGACACTCTGCCCTATTTCGTTAAAAAAGGCATAAACTATCTGGAGCATAGACATCACGGTCTAACCTGGGATTCTGGTACTATACATTTTGATGAATTTGAAACAGAGCTAACAAGACTTCTCAAAAAATTTGAAAAAGTGTACGTTAAGGGCCAAGAAAAGAAGGAGGTTCTAAGTTTTCTGAATAAAATCGTCGTAAATTTGGAGGATCTCGAGTGCCCGTCTTTAAAAGTTCTGCGAAAAACTACTGCTGCCGTACGTTGCCTCAATCACAACATCCGTTCGCCTGTATGTGCATTGGAAAACATACTAATTTTATCCGACTGGTGGCGCAATGAATACACTGGAAGTTCAGAAAATATTGCAAACAATCCCGAGTCTGTTGAATGTGAAACGCTATGTTTTTGCTTCTGATCAACTCCCTACAAGAATTGCAAGACCTGTGGCAATCATCGTCAACACAGATCCAGCAAACCGACCTGGACAACATTGGAATGCCGTGTATATAGACCAATATGGATATGGGGAATACTTTGATTCATACGGCCGCCCTCCAAGCGGTTATCATTTAAAATTTTTACAACAAAATTCAATCAGCTGGTCTCATAATCCAAAAATTTTGCAAGATTTTAGCTCTAACGTTTGCGGCATATACTGTTTAATGTATTTATATTTTAAAATGAATGGTGCATCTATGATAAGTTTTGTAAACCTGTTCACTGATAATTTAGTTTCTAATGACACATATGTAAAAGCACTATATATCCAATACTTCACCTTAATAAACTTGTTTAATGTTATTTAGAAAATAAAAACACAAATAGTTTGTAATTAAACATATTTTTATTACACACAAAATATTTAATAAATGTATTTACAATATTCGACTGTTTTATTTACAAAAATTAACAGCCTCTTAAGCCTAGCATGCAAAATAAAACTAACATGCAATTAAAATCTAACATGCAATTAAATCTAACATGCATTTAAAGTTAGCGCAAAATGCAAAATATATAAAAATAGCAGAAAACTAAATTTATAAAACAAAGTTGACACATAATCAGATTGTTGTGAGATAAGTTTTTCAGGTTAAACAATGCGAAAATGCGTTAGAAAAAATACAGTTTTACGAGCTAAACAAATATGGAGTCGCACTTATCTAAGTCGTTTTAGTCACTGCAAATATTTTTAATAAATGTATTTTACAATAGATTTCTTATTTTAACGATGCATCTAAACCTAGCAGGCAGCATACAATTTAAAAATAGCAGAAAACTAAATTTATAAAACAAAGTTAACACATAATCAGATTGTTGTGAGCTAAGTTTTTCAGGTTAAACAATATCGAAAATGCGCTAGAAAAATACAGTTTTACGAGCTAATCAAATATGGAGGCGCACTTATCTAAGTCGTTTTAAAACCGTAAGGAACCGTATCAAAGCTATCGGGTAGCCTTCGCCGTTTATTATAGCTGAACTGGTATATTTTGCGCTCGGGCTTTGATAAAACCTCATAATTTGATGTCCGAACTATTTTGCGGTCTGTATTTACATATAAAGGACCATCTATACCGTTATTGCAAATCATTTCTTTCATCGAATCGAAATTTATAATATTTGAATTATTAAAATTTAATGTGATCCCCTTCACCTTGCAAACGGCAATTTCGGTGTTTTTGTCCGTTGAATATACTTTATAACTATAATTTTTTGGACCACCGCTCACAAATTCTGATATATAACTACCCAAACCGTATTCGTCTAATTCGTTTGTCATTTGCCCTAAAAATTCGCCTGTTTCAGGCTGCCATTGACCCTCCCGATGAATATACAAAAGACTATCAGTATCGAAATAAATAGCTCTTTTTCCCAGCTTTTCTAAATAGCTATACAAGTGTAGTCGTGCATGAGCCGTGGTGTATGCAGCAATTACGGGGTTTACAGTTTTTTGAGGTCGTACACTTTCAGCGCGATTGTTCCAGTTTAATATGATGACATCATCATCTACAGGGATCATCGAGTGTACCTCTACGCTCGGGTCAGTAAGTTTTTGAAAGAACTCCTGCGGGTTTGAGATGATCGACGTCTGCATTAAATTTTCCCGCTGCCCGAATTTACCCCAGAAACTGTTTAATTCTAATTTGGCTATATAACGCATCCCAGGATTTTTACATATCTTTAGCGGATCTAACCTGATACCCTCAACAGCAAAATACGCCGCAATATAATTATCTTTCTCGGCGGCTGTAATACAATTAGGAGGCCAGCCTGAACATTCCTGTTTTATTTTAAGAAAATTATTTATATATTCTGTAAAAAGACCACCGGTTTTTGCCAGTGGGTCATACACCTCTACCTCGTACTGCCAAATTTCATAAAACTCTATAATTCTGTAATTTAACGATAGAGCTTTCCGTAATTCGTCTGCAACGTATGTCCCAACGAAACTTCTCTGGTGTTCATTATGATTACATTCACCCTGGTTTAATTCCTCGCCGCAAGTACGGCATAAAATGAACATGAGTTTGTTATGCATTCTATAGGGTAAAACAGGATGATATAAATCGGTTGGGGGTAAAATTAAACATTTAATAAGACCATCTATGCTATATATTGGTAACTGTGAGCAATCGTCATGACCTATATGAATTTTTGGATGGCCAATAGGATATCTACAATATTTATTTACAAACGGATACAAAGAGCAAATATCGATATAATAAATTTTTTCAGTGGGATCTACACATTTATGATGCAATTTTACAGCATTCGTACGACCGCCAAAGAATGCATCACGAGGGTTAAGGGGTTCGTGTTTGAATATATTCAGGTTTTGTATAAAATCTCGGGCTGCATCATTGGATTCTAAGAGTTCCTTAAACTGACATTCCCAAACAAAATCTAAATTATAGCCTAAACCCTTGAGGCGTTTAAGACGAGCCTCTGTATATTCCCGTCGTAAAAACATAGCCTCATCTTTATCGTCACAATCGATATCAACTGTCTGTACCGGAAAACATTGTTCGCAGCCATGCCAATAACATCCAAGGAATTCATAAATGGTATTGGTCTGCCTGCAGTACCCATCAACTAAAAGTCCCTCGGGGATTCTAAACTCCCTAGACCTACCACTATGCTGTATTGCCGTGCCTGTAGATTTCTCAATCCAGCAAAGCCATTGAATAGCGATCTTGGATTGTTTGTCGCCTAAACGGTAACCACCGGGGGGTATTAAACCAATAGTTTCATCTTTTAAGAAACGCCGTCTGAATACTAAATTACAAGCACTGGCAATAGTCGTAGCCTCCTGAAAGCAGTCGACACCATTTTCATTTTTAAAAAATCGCCAAAATCTTAGACAGGCTTTCATTAAAATTTTGACATCTGCAATGCAGTAATTAACTAAATCGCGCTGCATATTAAAAGTGCAACCGCTAGCTGTTTGTTCACTATACCAATGAAGGAACACGGCTCGTTCAGTGGGGTTCATGCAGTCGGGAGAGTAAAAATGTGTGGCTGGTAGAGGCCCTTCGTAGTTAGCATTGTCTAATGTATTAAATAGGTAGGGAAAATAACCTTTGCTGTCCGGGAAATCAAATGTTTTTGGCAGTTTCGCCAAAGGCAGGGGTATATAACTTAATGAATCAATGAATCTTATATTATCACAGGTTAATGAAATAATTTTGGTACCCGTCGATATAATTTTGGGGTTCCACCTCTCCCTGTTTTTTAATATTTCTTTTAAAATAAATCAACCATCATAACCTTTCATATTATGGGCTAGGGCTGTAATTTTGAATTTGTGGGAATACTTTCCTATATATTTTAAAAATGCCTGAACAGGCGAATCATGAAAGATATTCAATCGTGTACCACATTCTCTACAATTGTCATTCATGTCCTCATTGTCCATGCATACAAAACATACATGCATACTCACACACAAATTTGGCTCGTGGATGAATGTACTGGCCGAACCTTGAAGTGATGACTCCTGACGACTCTCAAAGTCATAAAAAATAAATAGAGCTTTTCGATTATCTGATTTAGCCGTGTTCCTACTCATATAGCATAAATGACGTACAGGTTGCTGTTTTAGGCACACCTTACAAAATTTTTGCCCGCATTTATGCACTGCTTTCTGTGTCACCCAGATAGTGAAAAGGCATGTTTGGCATCTAACTAATTTTTTACATAGACCAGATCTTTTATGACTATCAAAACAGTCTTGTCCCCTGAATTCACGATTACAATTGTTACATGTTATTTTATTAAACATGTATGTGCATGGAGGCGCCACATGGCATGCAGGACATGTGTACAGACAGTTAAGGTGGGACTTTTTTTCATTAAATCTACTTTTACATAACTCACAAAAATAAGCTGTTGTGAAAGCAGACGTCAGACTGGTTATTATGTTGTAATGCCCGTCTTCTAATAATAAATTAAGCGTTTGTCGATCAACGGACCGTGGTCCCTCAAAATAGGTCGTCGAACCCTGCCGCGAGTTATAAACTACTATAGTATAATTAACTAAATAATTTTGAAATTGCTGTATATGATCGTATGAGCCACCGTTCACTAAATTAACCCCGCTTAATCTACATAAATCAGCAGCCCTCTCATGTAAAACATCGAAACCTAATTTCATTCTATCCAGCAGTACATCATTAGATTTAAAAGCGATAGCTAATACGAGAGCAGCAGCCAAACAATTATTATTCCTACTTAATACAACTAGAATACCTTTCTTTCGCTCGCAAAACTCTTCGAAATCAACGCCTGTGAGTCGAATGCGCCCACGACCTACAGGTAAGCGAACTCGATCAATCTGTAGAGTCATTACGTCCTGAGCGAAGAAACTCGCGTTGCTTTGTAGAATTTTCCCCAAGATTGACAAGATGACGGGCGTGCTGACTTGGTCCACCCGCCTAAATGACAAGCCTATCGGTTTCTCGGGAAAATTAGGGTTTTGCAACACCAAACCCACGAGATCGGCTGCATCGGTATCCCTAAGAACGTGGCGGCGTAACTCATCGAAAGCATTCTGTAACACAACCGCGAGATATTAGATTTTTAAACAACAATAAAAATGACTAATATTTACCTCCAACCATACCAAAGGGCTATCAGCTTCAGTCACAGGTTTAAAACGGAACGTAACTCGATCGGATGTTGTGTTAAACTTTTTTATGTGTCTGGACGCCACTTCCTTCAGCTCGAAATATTTAAAATCATCCGATACACCAAGACCGCGTTGCAAGGGGACGATATCCTGACCTTTAGACGTAGTTGGTTGAGCCTAGACCATAAAAATAAACGAATTAAAACACAGGGAATAAAAAACAAAGTTTCGCTTTTAAAAATAAATAACGGTGAATGAAAATGCATATGTGAAAAAACAAAGTTTTGCTTTTAAAAATAAATAACGGTGAATGAAAATGAATATGTGAAAAAACAAAGTTTCATTTTGGAAAATAAAATAAGGATGTATATTTTAAAATAAAACACTTACCGTTTTAGAACACCCAGGCATGGTTAAATCAGTGCTCGTGGAACGAGCTATAAGCTGACTCACAGCAGGCCGAGAAATCGTGTTGGAGCTCGTACTCTGTGACGACGTCACTAATTGACCCATTATCTGTGGAGAAATCGTGGTACAACCTTGATGACTAGACTCGGTCGCTGCTAATTGCCCCCTTGTTTGTAGAGAATTAGTGATCTGTAATTATAAAAATTTAAAATATTAGCGGTCAATTTATTGCAGAGCATCAACGAAAACTTCACAAATTAAAGCGTAATTGCAAAATAAACGCAGTATCAGGTATTAATTAATTGAATGCGGAAACTTACATCACTTCGAGATGGGCCTGAAATTCCAACAGACTGATCCTTGCGTTGAATTGCGGTGTATTCGCTGCTTGAGGCAACACTCGGAGGTGCATATTGTATCTGAAATTATAATTTATTGCAGTAGGCATAACAGCAGATAAATACTCTTTGAAAATAATGCGGGAATGATGTAAATAAGGGGGTTCATATTAATTACTTACTACTGATATTGCAGAAGAAGTCGCTAGGGTTGCATTAGAAGTGGCTTTCGAAGATCTCGGCTTAAGGGTTCTCGTTGCAGAGGGATGTGGTTGGTTCAGAGGCTGTAAAAACAAATTTGAAATGAGTGTCTAGTTTCTAAAATACCCTGGGTTGGTTAAATGTACTCATTAAATTTTACTTACGGTTAAATAGCGAATTCTAGCCGCTCTCCGGGCTAAGTTCGAAAATGCACTGGCATACTCGGGTGGAACGATGTCCCCTCGTGCTAGTTTAAAAAGAACAATTTCGTATGCAATTACCACGAACTTTTCATCGGAGAAAATGCCCCTATTAAACCATTCTAAAATGGATCTGGTCGGCAACATAGCAAGACCTGAATTCTCCATCTTGAACGCGTGGGCACAAAAGCACTTTCTAACACAGCGAAAAAGAAGTACGTGTATCACGACAAACTGGCTGAACGAAAAAGGACCTCTACACGAACCGGCTCTGTATATATTATGGTACACGCCGAGGATAGCCGAACGCTATCGAGGGGGCTTCAGCGTAGGAATTCGAACATACCCATATTGCATTGCAAAAGAGAAATCTAATCGTGACGTCAGCCCAGGTTTCGTTGGAAATAAACAATCTTGTATAAGCACGTTAAATAAAGTCTGAACCCTTAGGGCAGAATTCACGGGGACAATGCGTTTGTTTTCTCAGAACCGTCCAATTTGCCCCAAAAAGCAACTTAGATACGCCGCTATGCTCGTCTGTTTGCATTTATACTGTGATCAACCTGTTTTCTAAAGGCACAATTTACAAAATTCAAACGACTCCTGCATAAAGACGCCGCGTAATATTATCGTTTATTTAAATTCTAATATAAAATGCCCCAATTGTAATTACATAAAACAAGTTATTGATACATAAACACGCCGATGAGTTAATTAAAAATATTAACACGACTAAACTTAAGCGTAACGGCTCACAAGCACGGAATGTTCTGTTGTAATTGAATGAAAATCGATACAGATATCAACAAATATTTATTTTAAAGGCCTATCGACTGATAACAATACATAATTAAATCAGGCAATATGCCAGAACGAAATTAAACTATGTAAAACATCTATTAAACGGTATTAAATTGGCCTCTCTGAAATTTCTTCGAGGGACGAAATGTAATTGCTCTAGTAAAAGTGAGAATAATTTAAAAAAATATCTATGTTCATAAATAGCGATGTAAATTTGAAATTCATTAGTTAAACAGGGCACCGAAACTGCACGCAACTGTTGAAGTAGTGACTATGTTTAATTCCTTTAACCTCGGTCGCTTCGATAGCCCAGTTGGTTAAGGCATCGTAGTCGTAATGCTGCGGTCGCTGGTTCGATTCCAGCCATGGGACATCGCAGGAAGCTTTTTTTAAATTCAAATATTTACGCGAGTGAATGCAAGAGAGAGACAGCGGCTTCGAAAAGCGAGATAGATCTATCAGTTTGAATTTCAAATATTTCCGCGAAAATTCAAAATTAAAAACAACCGCCGTGAGAAGTGCGCGCGCACCAAGATGGCGGACATCCCGCGAAGTTTAAAATTCAAAAATTGAACTTAGAAAAAATCTGAAAAAAATTAAATTTCAAATATTCCCGCCAGAAATCCAAGATGGCCGACGCGTAACTTAATCGGAAGCGAATGCGTAATTTATTCAGTAGCACATGTGAAAATTACATATCAAAATACATATGTGGTTAATTAGGTCAATCCGCGAAAATTAATTAGATCAAGCCGCGAATAAATCCGCGGTTTAATTCGCGGAATTAGAGCACCTGTCAATCATCCGATTAATTTAATCGAACCTCGATTAATTTAATTGAACAATTAATCCAATTAGTGGTGTCCACTATACTACTCTCAAAGTTCCAGTTATTTTTAAGGAAGTTGCCACACATTTTCGTGAATTCCTGGATTCTCTTAATGCTTAATGCACAACTATGGATCTTGTTGCTGATAGGACACTTTTCTTTCATACCTTAGCAGGAGCGACATATTGTGGGGGCCACTGTTTGCTGAACAAAAACGCGAGCAATTAATTGCCTTTAAATAATAGGCACTAGAAAGTCGACTACTGCATTTCTACCACTTTATTGTCGGGTTAAATTATTACCGTGTCGGCTGAACTTTTCTGCTGTTAATGACCGAAAATTCTTCTGGTGTGCCAGATCCATTCAGTGACCACACTTAGCTGAAAAGTGCCACTTAGAGCAGCTACGCCCGCTTCCTAGTAGCTTTATCTTGATGAAATAGGAGACAACGCGGGATAAATTCCCAGCTAAATTACGGTTCAATTACGGATTGATTTATTTGACTTATTAAAAGTGGAGCCGTTGATCGGCGCTGGGCCATAAACGGCCAAAACCTAATTTACGGCCGAAATATCAAGATCCGACAAATTTGCGCGGGGTTTATGCGGGGCCTTTTTTACCATATTGGTGACTTTCGTGGCTTTATGACTGCTTTACGACTGGTGTGGGAAGGACGTAAAATTAACTGTTACTCGGATTTGGCCTACCAGATTCCCAGATAACCCAAAGCGTTTCGGGGAATTGAAATGTCCGGCGTTTTATGCTTTCGCTTTTTGTATCGACCGCCGCTTTTTGTTCTACAACAAAACGCTATCTCGATCTTGTCTCGCGGGCCCACAGTTTTACTACCGCTGGCCCTCGCGTTATCTCTGGAGTGGGTGCACCGTCTTGCTGGGGTGACAACCGCAGATAAGCTCTAAGCTACCGAGTGAAAGCCAAGGCTCAGTTCGGAGCTGCTATCGACTCCGACGACTTAATCGATAATTTTTTCCATCGTCCAACGCCCATAAATTAACCCGAGGCAGGTGCCAACAAGTGAGAAAAATATACCTCTTTTTCAGTTACATGCATTTCGGCCAGGGGCTTAGCTATAAATTATATCCACAGTGACCAAACATCGAAAATGCCAATTCAATAATATTTAGTAGAGAATATATACTTTACATCTGGTGGGGAAGGGAATTGAAAATTGCTATACAGTTAGTAGAGAGTATGTAGCTTAACAATTAAATCAAATTAGTACCTAAAATTAAACTAAATTAATCGTATCTTTCGAGTACTTCCCTTACAACTGTTTTTTAAGCTTCGAGGGGAAAAAGGGGGGATCTATCTCCTTGATCTTGCTCCTCAAATATACCACTGGTTGTTTTAGACACAAGCAAAAATGTTCCATAATACTTGGGCAATTGTTAACGGAAATACCCCTCTATTAAAAAAATTAAGTTTTTGAGCATATCATCACTGCAGTATAGGGTACCAAGTGTACGTCTTATCTATAACAAACACCACTCTTTATCAACGATGAATTATGTTTGAAATAATTTACATTTCAATTGAATTTTTGCGTTTAATAAACATATTTACACGACATTGCTTTGACTACAAACTAAAAATGTTTAATACTTTCCCTAGAAATTCAATTGCTTAATTTAGCGAATCAATTTATTCATTTATACGTTGCTTTTATAAACGAACATCATAAACAAGCACAAGTATTAGACAATTTTATTTCCTACATATATATATTTACATAAGAGCACAAGTTTAGGTTAAGATTCCCGCAACTTTTTTTAATTGAATTCTAATGCCATCTATTAGATTTCTATTTAAATCGTGAGTGTTATATTTCGCTGATGTATAATTTACAGTTGTCACAAAGCTGCCGAATACTCACGTTTGGAAAGGTTCAAGATAGAAGAGAAGTAAACAGAAGCACTACGTCATGGTGGAGAAATACAAGAGGCGATATTTGTAGAAATGCTCGAGTGCAACTCATAGAAGATCAAGAATAATCATAATAATCAGTCAACATTAAGCGTACTTCGATAAAAATTAAAACATCGTTTGCTAAAGGGCACACTATTTACCAGCATAACTTTTCTTACATAATACATCCTTTTTATGAAAAATGGGAGAGTCTTCAGTAAATAGAGCTATTGCAATTTAACTAAACTCTACACGAAAAGCTACTCTCCCATCTCTCCACTTTGAATACATCACTCTCTAGCTTGTATCCATTGGTAAATTATGTCTAAGAATAGTGACTCCCACAAGAAGCTGTGTAGCATAAATCAGCTGGAAACTAATTTTAGACGTTATGCTATGCGCAACTAAGCGGCTAACTGTAGAAAACTGACCTATTAGCGTCGTGAATGAAAAATTACATCCGCGATTTTAGTTTAAAAATGCACGCAATTGAAAAGTCAAACTTTGGCGACATTAAACCATCTGTAAACAGCAGGGAATCCGGGAAACTACAGCAGGTAGTCGTTTAACACTTTAGAGCAACAAAAGAAAGCGTTGCACATTAATTGATCTCTCGCAGAAGAAGCGGGTGTTGCAAGCCGCAACAATAGTGACATAACACTTAACCAAGAAGGCATTCTGTTGCAGCAGACGGGGATTAAATCAAATTTGGATACATTGGCTTAGAAACGCAAACCATAAACAGAGCTCCACTTACGCAACTGGCAAACCTATATAAAACAGACAGGGGATCTCCAGCAGCTCACTCGGCCATTCTAGACATTTATCGTTCAGCATTGTCTTCATTCTCATTCAGCTCAATCATAAGCATTTGGTTTACAACCTCCGGCACAGAGTGTCCGCCTATCGTCTGCCTCATGTCAAACTCGTGTCACTTGCAACCGGTTCTATACCCTATCCTGTTGAAACATCAGGCTGTGTAACTGTGTAACGTTCTATATTTGTACCTGTGTATCTTGATACATGTATGTATACATATATGTGCATTCATTAATTAATTTTGATTAAATAAATAAATGGCTGTTGTTTTCCATCCAGTGTTATCATTTCGAAATGCTCAGAATGTTACCATCGACCCCCGTGGATCAGAAGCAGCCAAAGCGTTATATTTACTTTTACTTCTTGTTAATTTTGCAAAGAACTGCGAGTATTCGAAAGCTATATTTGAGACCTTACACAGTAAATGACTTAAATTCGACAGAAACATACACAAATTGCTTGATTCGTGATTCCCTGGCGTCAAATAGTTATTAACAATTGATTTCGGAGGCTTTCACGGCCATTCATATTATGTAACGAATGACCTCCGGGATCGGACCATGACATAGTTGATTCTTCTATCGCAACAATGACACATTCTAATTCAGGAAGTCGTTCGTACGTTTATTAATAGTGATCTCGGTGGCTAAACCCAACAAGATGTGACAATATCTCGAACTCGAAAGTATTGCTGTTGAGATGTGGTGTAAGAGAATGTTCCTGAGAATCCCCTTTATCACCAATTGTGAGATGTCCAATTCTAAATACTTCTGATATGTAACTAGAAAAAATTACCATAACTTAAATAGTTTTGTAGTTCAAGGAAAGAAAGAGTGCGCGTACCCGGGGGAATTCCCAAAGTGCTGGATTCATACAGTAAATGGAGCTTGTCTCCAGGAAAACAGCAGAGCTGCCACCGATAGAGAAAGTTGGAGAAGTATGAATTGTGAGATGAGATATCGTAGATATTGATCATGGGAGAACGATGGTTCGCTCATGAAGCTTGCGACTGGATGGATGTATGGTTAAAAAATATTTACCAATTGCTTGTAAATTGTTTAGAATTTTACTGTTTTTGCACACTGTGTAATTTCTTAAGTACTTTTGTGATTTGTGCAATAAATAAACAAAAATAAATATCATAGGCATTAGACTATATCAATATTTTCTATATAATCCCACCACATATTACATTATGTCACATTTTACATAATTTTACTGTATATAACAATTCTATTTTTTCATCCAGCAATAAACTACTTTAAAATACTTACATAAGAGTGGAGAAGTTCATTTCAGTAGTATAAAAAGAATTTCGAGTGGGAGTAGTTGTAAAAACACCGTTGACTACGAATCTCAGATACAAGAATCTAACACCAGCATGATCTATTATCAACGAGCGCAGATCGATCAAACCGTGCCGCTGCAGCGACTTTCTACCTACGTGCCAGACGAGGCCGATTTAGCGAATTTTTTAAGCAAACGAACCCATAAAAAGCTCATTAACATTAATTCACGCTAGATATGATAATTTATGTGAGCTAACTATGTGATATATACCCATCGACAAGTAGTAATGAGAAGTACTTTATTTATGGGCGTACTTATTTACGCTTCTTAGCCGGCCTCGATTATTAATCTGAACGTGTTTTAAGTAACATCACCCGAGGTACTTGCATTACATGTCATAATAATGATTTATATAATCCTAATGCTGCATAAGGGATGTTCGCCGTTATTTATGGGCACAGCAGCTTAAGAGTCAAAAATTCCCGCATCACGAATGCTGATTTGGATTAACAGCAGTAATTTTCGAACAGTTTGAAGAAATAGGCACAAAATAAGTTATAGAATTGAAATTCCGCGGATAGAACATGTCAGAAATAGATCTAATCCATGAACGACTGCGACGATAGGCGATAAAATAGTTAAAATAATACATAGTATTAGTTACAACCGTTTAAACGTGTTATTTAGATTTTCTCCAAAATATCACCTTCTGTTGAAACAAGTTAATGGATTACTAAACATACCTATGATTTCTGTACAATAATGATAAAACTAACAGGACGTTAGTTGGTGTAAAGGGTTCATTAATAAGTTATTTTCTTAATACGTTTACTTTTTCAAAATTTGCCTGAGTAATTTAATATGGAAATGCTTTCAGTTCCAAATACTTTTTACTTCCTTTTACAATAAAGGAAGTATTGGATTCACCCCAAAAATTCGAAATTGAGTTTTCAACAGATCTTCACGTTTTAGAGTCCCCTGATCCCAAAAAACATATTTTTTTTCATTGGTCTGTGTGTCTGTCTGTCTGTCTGTGTGTCTGTCTGTCTGTGTGTCTGTCTGTCTGTCTGTGAACAGAATATCTCAAAAACGAAAAGCGGTATGGCGTTGCAACTTCATATATAAGTTTTGGTTACTATGTATATGAGACAGCAAGCTTTTGAAAAAAATCGCATAACCGGAAGTAGGTGTTTACTCTTGTGATTTTTCAGTTTTTTTCGATTTTTTCAAAAACGGCTCTAACGATTTTTTTAAAACTTTACATTTTTATTACATTTTGAATGTGTATTGATGTGAGATAGGTGATTTTCCAGTTGAATACTTCTAAAATGGGTTTCTTTTGTTTTTTTGTCTATTTTTTTTATTAACTCTTATTTTAAATAGAACACCCGGTATATTATTACATTTTTGAATTCAGCTTAAAATTCTAGAGAAAATTTGTCTCTTCAACTAACGCTCTATTTTGAACCGTTTTTGCAGAATTTGTAATTTTTGAAAATTTTTGACAAATGCTTAAAACATTTTAAATAAAATTTTTGGCTAATTATAAGATCACTGTAAAAGGAAGTTGTGTGCGTGTATCACACCAGATTTTTAAGTATATGCTCCATTCATATTTAGTTATGAATGTTGCGAATGACAAAACATATATTTATTTAATATGATGGAACGGCGATCGCGGGATAATTGAATTTAGTCGCTGGCGTACCGAACCCAAGGGCACACGTCTGTGAGCGACTCCAGGAAAATTCACCTGCGGCGAGCAAATTATAAAATCGCCTGAAACCGCGCAGTAAATATAGTCGGCTCCCTATTTGTTTGTAGCAAGCCGTGTATTCACTTCAGGTGAATGCCATTTTAACCGTGTACTGAGTAAGCACGCAATTGCGAAGCCGCCATAGAGTTTCGGGACGTCGCCATTCTTCCATGAAGTTCTCCTGACAGAAAGGCGACAGAACTAGCGGCTAGGTGATTCCCTACCGCATTCGTGCGAAAATTTCATGCAGCGCATCGTTCAAGCTTGACGTGGTACAATCCAAGGGATATATGGTGCAGCTTCGAGCCACGGTCTAACCTGATACAAGGAATATCTGCAGATTGAGCGATAAGCGTTTACTTCAGGATGTGGGAAGGTTTCGGTGCCGTAAAGGAATGCGACTAAGAGACAAATAAATACGTAGGCAAATTGCCAAGTCGGTTGTTTATGTATCAATTGCAGTTTAGTGGTTGTTTATTAAGTACCGTTATTCTGGCGTCTTTTTAATGCAGTAATAATACATTAATATTTTAATACCGGTGCGTTACTCCTGATTTTCTTTATTGTTTTATGTGTGTGTTTTAAAGGTCAATATACTTAAGTTTAATTGCGTAAAGGAATTGGCTTTTCTTACACATGTTGTTTGAAATTGATTTCAGCATTCGAAAATAATACGAGTTCCAGGCCAAATCATGTTTTAGTAGATATTAACAAATCTTATAACGACTTGAGGTAACGTAAGGGTGCCACGTATAGTGAGGTGAACAATGGTAAATAAGTTATAAAAATACTAAGGCGTACGATATGTCTCGTCACAAATTAACTACCCAACGAGGAGGCTATGAAAAGCATAATTCCAATATGGCTACTAACTTGGTGAATGAATATTGATGGATGGTCAAATTTAATTTTGACTTTTCCTAATTTTTTTTGTGACCAATTGTGCTTTACACCGTTAAAAATATTCACATGCAAAGCCTGCCCAGGATCACAAATGGAATGAATGAGGTATAGATGCTTTTATTGTTTTATTATCACAAAATGAGTCTTGAAATATCCAACTTTCAATATAAGATTTTTGTGATTTGCAATTTATTTTAGATTGATTTGAACATTAAGAAGTTGTAGTAATCATATTTTTTGTTCTCCAGAATACATTTATAGGTACCTATTTTACACAAATAAGATTTAATGAAGATTGAATTTACATATTTCCTTTTGAGAATCGCTGGGACTGAAATCCATATGGTTCATTTTATGATTCCCCAAGAACGTTGTGGCGTTTAAAATTCCATTTTTGTGCATACAAACTAATTATAGTATTTTTAAAATAGCGTAACTGTAGGACATTTGACGAGTGGTTCAATCTACATCAATGAAAATGCTTGAATGCAAATTTTACAACATTTAGAAGTTTCAGCCAGACCTTGCGGGTACTTTTGAGAGAACAATTTTACCTTATTCGACACTGGATGTGCATGTCAACCATAAGCGGCGCCGCTCCAAACAAGAAGGATGGGAAGAAGCATGTCCAGTGTAATCCTTTTAAAAAAAGAATTACCAGAAAACAAACTGAAGATCTTTCGTTATCTAGAGCTAATGGTATGAATAGAAATGTCAAATACGCCAAAAAAAGTCGGCATAATAAGGGGAACATTTTTATTTTTGATTTAAAAAAAAAATTACGTTAATAATTTGTGCTTGTCTAAAAACCTATTTAGCCCCTATCATATATACCGAGTGATTTTTACTTTTTTAGAAAATTGAGTTTTTCGAAATTATCAAAATCCGAAAAGTGTGTTTTTTCGGAAACTAAGTAAGATTTCAATGAGATTTTTTTAAAGCGTGTTACTTTTAGCGAACTGAACAGTCTCAAGGCCAGAAACCCCCTAATTTTTATAACTTTAGCTAAAAATTAATTTTTCAGTTTTTTAAATATTTTTCAAAATTTCACATATCAAGACTTAATATTGAAATTCAAATTTTTGTATGTGAAGACTTTAAAGATTTATAATTAGAAAAAAATAATATAAGATGTTAATTACTTCTTTAATTTTTTATTATTTACCGAAAAGTACCTAGTATGTCTGCATAATTTTTAGGTTTTTTATGCAAGGTGCTTTTTAGGAGAAATATTTTTCAATTCTAATTAATATCTATTTAAATGGCTTCAAGAAACTCTAATCTAGCCCTGTAAATGAATTACTGTTACAGAAATCCTGTAAATGTTCTTTTACAGTTGTCTAAATGAGGAGATTTTTTAGAACATGTAATTGGATAAAGAAAAATCTCCTATTGCTGTGGTAGTAACAATAATTTTGTTAAAATCTCCTATTAGCTTTGCAGTGAACAAATGTAATCAGAGAAGGTTTTGGATTGTCATGACAACAATAAAATCTGTAAACAAATGGGAATAGGAAGCTCAAGCTTTGTGGTTAATCATTTTGGCTTCCCCAATTTAAACTTAAATTATCAATACATAAATAACCCAGTTTTATTAAAAGCTGTATAATTTATTGGGAGTGTCTTGTGGAAACTGTAGTAGTTTGGTTGGTGTTGGTAGTGCTTCCGCACACGTAAAATAGTGCTTAAAGTTGGTCGAGCAGTAGTTAGTGTCTGCGAAGCAGTTTTTGGACCAGCAGGCAGCGTAATTGAAATGTGAGACGAGTGTGAACTCGGCAGCAGTTTGTCTTGGAGCAGTTTGGAGCCCTAGGACGGGACAAGAGACGGAGTGGTGCAGAGTAACGGCCGAGAAAGTTTCGGGAGGCAACCAAACAAGATGTATGGGTCATTACAGCAATATTCATTAACAGGTCATAAAAGTAATTCTAGAAAGCATTATCCTTAAAATTATGAAGTGGCGTCTCTTTTATATCAACTTCCGGCAAGAGCGACGCATGAGTGTCTTGTTTTGCGGCGCTTATTTACTTACGCTTTTGTTGTCGTCTAAGAAACGTGTAATGACGTAAAAGTGAACTGTTTCTGGAAGCAAAGAGAATTTGTTTGGCACAATTTGTAAGGTTGGAACGCCATAATTGAACTTGAGTTTGCATTAGCTATAATTTCTGCATAGAATCGATCTCAGTAGTTAAATGCGTATTATTCAAAGCTTTAATTTTTAAAATTATTATAAAATGACCGAAATATTGAATTTGATAGCAAATGTATTAAAATTCGTTTCTTTAATTTAATAATATTTGCTAGGATGTAGATACCCGACCCATGAGATAAAAGTAATTTTTATTACATTTATTTATTTAATGGTACATTAAAATCTACGACAAAATTTATGTCATTTTAATATATACCACCAGTTCATAAAGTAAAAAAACGAGAACAAGGCGCGAGCGTGTTTCCTAATAGAATAACAATCAAAATTTGGCATCAAAAAGACAGTGTCCTGCACGAAAGATGACACATCGTGCTAATCCAAGCATTCAAATCTTAGTGAGAATGCGAAAGATTTTTCCACAAACCAAATAAAATAAAACCTTGTCAAATACAGGAAATTCGCAAAAGAAGAAGAATATTTCAGTGCTTAGAGGCATATGACAAAATAATAAGAAATGCATCAAATGTTAACAAATGCTCCATGAATCTTGTGCAAGCACCAGAGTGAGGGAAAGACAACTTTTTGCAGCTTTTAAAAAGTTAGTGTTTTTCACTAGAATTTTACGTTTATGTTTACATATTATAAGGAGCTAATGTAAGGGTTGGAATCTTTTTAAATGTAAAAGTATAAAGTGCACTATCGTAAAAATTATCTATTTTTTTCTCTCAAAATATGTGGCATCTTTCACGCATTATAGTAAACAATTAGTGTCACTCAAAAAAGGCAGACGATGAGATTTTACATCTAAAAAGAGCATGTTGTGTCATCCTACAATTAACAATCTACTTTTTAGACTTTTATGGGGATTGTGAAAAAAGATATTTGTTTAATCAATTTCAATTTGTTTAAGATAAAAATTGTACTACCTAATGGAAATATTGGGAGAGGGGGGAACTAAACTAGGATGTTCAAATTATATGAAATAATATCATAGGTTCTGGTTAGATGCGGTACTAATCGGCTCAATTGCATAATATTATATTATTTTTAAAAATTTCAAAGTAGTCTCAAAGAGCAAGCTTGCATCAGAACGAACACTGCAATTAATTACATACTTTGCTTGTACACGATAGGAATATTTTGTATATTAAAGTAGAGATATTTCCTGAGGTTATTAGACTTTTTTATTTAAATATGTATATGTTAGATTCAGGCACGAAATTTGCTCAATTTCCTGGACCGAGAATTCCAGTTCGACAATTGAGCGAATTCCGCATCTGAGTTTAACATATATAACCAAAAACGCCATCTACCGCAAATGTATAGAAAGATCTAGGTGGGTTCATCTATTTGTGTTACTTTATGTTCATCACATTTAAACGTCGCCCTACTTCAACTTAAATTTGCGGGGGGGGGGGGAGTCACCCTCTGACGCGGTATGGGGGAAGTTATAAAATAGTTACAAAAAAGTTACCAAAAAGTCAGCAAGTAAGTTTGAGAGCAGCTGCAAATTCACTGACCGACGTCATTTCATTTCTATAATAGCTATTTATGCAACAAGTGCTAAAAGTTGGTGTTACACACGAGACATGAAAATTATGAAAAGAAGCCTAAGGCTGAGTTTCATAACATGTCGAGTGCAATAACACTTTTAGCACGAGTTTTTGCATACAATATTTTTTGTACGACCTTAAATTTTCTGTTATTAATCCATAAATGTCGATTTAACAAAGGTTTGCATTTATGACAGTTATAATTTAAGTCATAATAAAGAGATGGTCTTGACGCGCAGATTAATGTTTGTGGAGCCAGTACTGTCGAAGTCAGTTATCAAAGATAATTATAATAATACACATCTGACTTTATTCATTACATAACGCTTTCATTATTTAAAAAACCCTTTACCTCTAACGCAAGGAGTAGCTAGAATAGCTTTATAACCTCATTTCCAGTTCAAAATTGTAGTTTTATAACCTCACTTCACTTTATAACACATGTGCTAAAACTAAACAGCTGATCTCATTTTAAACACGCTAAATTATAAAACGTCACTTTTAGTGAAAAGAGTTAGCACTAAAAGGCCTACTTTTAGTGGTGGTCCTAGAAAAAATTTTTTTTAGATTTCAATTGAATACCGTCATTACACCATTAATCATAGTTAGCTTCTGAACGCAATTAAACCAAAAATATTGGGTGCATTCAGAGAAACCTAAATTTAATAGTGTTTACATAATTAGAACGACTTAGACTAATTATAAAATGTCTAATAATAAAAATATTTTTAAAAAAGTTGTAAATACCAGTTACAATAGAATACAATCCTAGTTTAAAGAATCTAGTGTCATACTACTTTTTTGAAAATATAATTGAGACAAATTAGTAAATTTGCAATAACAATAAAAATGTTTAGAGAAAAATTGTAGTTTGAACAGAGCTTTATGCTGCCTTAGAGAAATAATTGTGTGATATTACTTTTATAAAAACATTATTATGATTCAGAACATTCAGGTTGAGTACGTTGTATTCGTTCAAATATAATCCTGAATCATCAGAAATGTTGCCGTATAAGTACAGACCTGACTAATGTTCTGCAGAAATTACAACAACTTGCCAATTGCACGAATTATACAGATAATAAAAATGTTAAATTGTGCACACAAGTTGTACTGTGTAATCGGTCATTTCCATTAGATGCCCTCAACGTATACACGACGCCGTACAATTGTTTTATGTTTATGTTGGTATAGAAATATCGGGCAAGTTCTTCATATTTGAAATGTCATGAATGTTTATTCGTGCTTTTTTATTTAATTAGAACTCGGACTGAGCACAGTGTGTTCATTCACACCCAAGCATAATTTAATCTTTAAAGAACTAAAACAAATATTGGCCGCAGACAGAGGCGACTAAAATTTGGAAGTAATTAGAATAATTTAGACTAATTAGCTAATTTGTAAATATAATCAAAATATTTACAGAAAAACGTTATGTTGTGTGAACACAGGCTGTTTCCTTTTCAGCGGTCGGAATCCGGCAGTAGAAAGGGGACACTTTACCCCCACTCCTTTTAATTCGATTAAGCCACGCCCCCTTAATTCGCGGTTTAATTCGCGGATTTCGCGGTTTTATTCGCGGTTTGATCTAATTAATTTCGCGGTTTGATCTAATTAATTTCGCGGTTTGATCTAATTAATCACATATGAAGTTTGATATGTAATTTACATATGTGCTACTGATTAAATTACGCATTAGATTTTTTAATTTGCTTCTGGAATTACGCGTCGGACTTCGGCGGCCATCTTGGATTTCTGGCGGGAATATTTGAAATTTGAATTTTTTTTTCCGATTTTTTTTCTAAGTTCCATTATTTGAATTTGAATTTCGCGGTGTGTCGGCCATCTTGGTGCGCGCGCACTTCTCACGGCGGTTGTTTTTAAATTTGAATTTTCGCGGAAATATTTTGAATTTCAAACTGGTAGATCTCTTTCTCTCTTCTGCCCCATTGGCTGTCTCTCTCGTGTATTGCAGAATGGCTGTTTATATTTAAAAAAATCTCAGCCCGACCGGGATTTGAACCCCTTACGTTCATGTTGCACAAATTTAGCTACATCCATTAGTGCCACAACACCACGGAGCTGCTTCAGATTTAATGTGAATATCGGAAAGCCATTTCACTGCTGTTACGTCACGAGCCCCAACTTTTAAACAACTTATTTTTTCGAAAATTTAAATTTTAAGAACTGAAATGTGTAGCTTGGTGTGATTAAGGATATATGCAATTTTTAAAAAATTGATTTCGCCCGTGATTTCATCAGAATTAATGATTTTATTTTTATCGTTAGGTCCGGTATTACAAACAGCCAGTGAAAGTTGCACTTCGGATTCTGCGAATATAGTCCTGAAATAGTTTAAAAATATACTCAAAAATGAATTACTTATTTTATATAGCGAGATCATAATTACGCGGCGGTTATTTTCAATTTTCAACATAAAATGTGTAATTATTCGCAATGGTTTTTGCAGCACAGACAATGGAATTTGCTATGATATCACCGACTCTGTAGAACTTTCTATTTCGTCATCCTCAAATGGCTTAACCGGTCGCATATTTGAGTTCGCTAGATGGCACAACGCGGACCTGGAATGCCGGGCTCTGATTGGTCGCCAACTTCGTGTCCTTCTTGAATGACGTTTGAATTTGAACCGATGATTCTTATTAGTTTTAATTTTATTGTAATCTTTTTTTACTTACGTAAGTGCACTTGTTGCATATTAGCACCAATAAATATCTATCTATCTATAGATAAACAGACAAGATTTACCCTGTTTTGGTGTTAAGAAATCATCCGATTCAGAAACTACTTAAGCTGAATTGTATGAAACAATAAATAAGTAGTTATACTTATTTATTATTTTGAATTTCGTTGTCTTTTAATACGTGTTGGAGTCGCTGCTTATATTATTTTCTTGCAAAGCTACTGCAGTTTGTGTTGATGTACTTTAAAAGATCTATGAAAATTTATTTTTGTTATAACCTAAATTTTGTTTTCAATTGTTTCATGTTCATATTATTTTTGGAATGTTTTAGCGCTAATATATGAGTGACTTAACAAATATTTGTCCGTTATTTTAATTTTTAAAAAAAAAAGCTTCCTGCGATGTCCCATGGCTGGAGTCGAACCAGCGATCACAGCAAAAAATTTCCATTAAACGATGCTAGTTACAGTTTAAAAAGGACAGACCAGATCTAAAAGAACACGAGTTGATGTCGAGACTAGAGAGAGAGATCCGGCAACAATGTACCTATTCAGAAAATATAACCTTAAACTGAAAACAACCTAACCTAGCAGAAAAAGTGTCAGTTTGCATTAGGGGAGTTTAGTTGCCGCAGAGGTACTGCCAACAAAATTACTAGATGGTCATACAGCATCTCACATAAATTTTCACAAAATCGACATCATGTCATATAAATTATACAAAAACTGTCATCATGTCACTTGAAATTATATAAAAAACGACATTTTTACTAAACACACGACGAAAATTGAACAAAAACCACGCAATTACACGCCATCTCACATAAATTTTTACAAAAATCGACATCATGTCATATAAATTATACAAAAACTGTCATCATGTCACTTGAAATTATACAAAAACGACATTTTTACTAAACACTCCACGAAAATTGAACAAAAATCACGCAATTACACGCCATCTCACATAAATTTTTACAAAAATCGACATCATATCATATAAATTATACAAAAACTGTCATCATGTCACTTGAAATTATACAAAAAACGACATTTTTACTAAACACTCCACGAAAATTGAACAAAAATCACGCAATTACACGCCATCTCACATAAATTTTTACAAAAATCGACATCATGTTACATAAACTATGCATAATTTTGCAAATGTTTTACACTTTTTATAAAATGCATCGCTCAAAATTAAAAGAAATAGCAATTTCATTGAAAAAATCTACTACCACAATCATTTCGATAAACAAAATTCAAAATCTTTTGCTGTTTAGGTTTAGCTAGCAGCACATTAGGAACGTTAAGGTCTTTGATGTAATCAGCAAACTGTAGGCGTCCGGGTGGATTAATAGTTTTTCGAGGCCGCAGAATGTCGTGAATTAAATCGACTATGTTAGACGCCGGTAAAATTTCACCCTTTATAGTAACGGTGCCCTTGTGATCCCAGTTCACATCGCTTGAGGTACTCAAAATGCGTAGGAAAACTTCAGCTTTTTTCTTAAAAGTTTTGGGAAGTGTAGATAAAATAACGGCATTTGATAGGCTGTCACTGGTTGTTTCAATAGGTATTTTGATTGGCTGCCGCGCCTGGTTTGTGAAATGAAGGAATCGTTGTAAAACCTGATTGTACTGGATCCATTTATCGTGATCAGTTAATTTGGACTTTAAAACTTTTTGCATTTCGTCATCAAGCTGTGATAATATATTTTTCTCCGCATCATCGCCGGACTTAAGACGTTGGACAAATTCCGGCGATACAATCAACATCTTCCGCTCTTTGTCCATTTTAGTCGAAAAGGAGCTCAGTCGTTTGTTCTGGTAGAGCCGTCGTGAATAAACTAGCTTAAAATCAAGACTTTCATAATAAATATATAAAAAAATATGACAGGTACGGGAATCGGACCCGTATTCTCTCTCGAGATCAGAACTTGAATCTGACGCCTTAACCATTCGGCCAACCTGCCTCCCTATATAAACGAGCACTCTCTGCATAATTAAGAAAAACATATAGTTTAAAAAGCCTTCTGCATGCAATTTCAAACAATATTTCATATAAATTAAGCCATGTACAAATTTCTAAATCGGTTTTGATATATATTTTATCGAAAGACTTGACCCTCAGCTACCGTTTTATTATTTGTCGTGATTCGTCATCGATGAATTTTACAAGTGCCAGCCTGTCTGCTGTGTGACGTACGTAATGTATCCACCCCTTTTTATTTTAAAATTCTATAAAAACAGAGGCCCGACTGATGCCGCACTAACACGTTTTAAACCATTGTACTCTGTTACCTGATGCGGCAGCAGTTTGGACCTCTGATTTTATAGAATTTTAAAATAAAAAGGTATGGAAACATTGCATGCGTCACATCGCAGGCAGGATGGCACTTGTAAAATTCAGCGATGACGCATCACGACAAATAATAAAACGGCAGCTGAGGGTCAAGTCTTTCGATAAAATATATATCAAAACCGATTTAGAAATTTGTACATGGCTTAATTTATATGAAATATTGTTTGAAATTGCATGCAGAAGGCTTTTTAAACTATATGTTTTTCTTAATTATGCAGAGAGTGCTCGTTTATATAGGGAGGCAGGTTGGCCGAATGGTTAAGGCGTCAGATTCAAGTTCTGATCTCGAGAGAGAATACGGGTCCGATTCCCGTACCTGTCATATTTTTTTATATATTTATTATGAAAGTCTTGATTTTAAGCTAGTTTATTCACGACGGCTCTACCAGAACAAACGACTGAGCTCCTTTTCGACTAAAATGGACAAAGAGCGGAAGATGTTGATTGTATCGCCGGAATTTGTCCAACGTCTTAAGTCCGGCGATGATGCGGAGAAAAATATATTATCACAGCTTGATGACGAAATGCAAAAAGTTTTAAAGTCCAAATTAACTGATCACGATAAATGGATCCAGTACAATCAGGTTTTACAACGATTCCTTCATTTCACAAACCAGGCGCGGCAGCCAATCAAAATACCTATTGAAACAACCAGTGACAGCCTATCAAATGCCGTTATTTTATCTACACTTCCCAAAACTTTTAAGAAAAAAGCTGAAGTTTTCCTACGCATTTTGAGTACCTCAAGCGATGTGAACTGGGATCACAAGGGCACCGTTACTATAAAGGGTGAAATTTTACCGGCGTCTAACATAGTCGATTTAATTCACGACATTCTGCGGCCTCGAAAAACTATTAATCCACCCGGACGCCTACAGTTTGCTGATTACATCAAAGACCTTAACGTTCCTAATGTGCTGCTAGCTAAACCTAAACAGCAAAAGATTTTGAATTTTGTTTATCGAAATGATTGTGGTAGTAGATTTTTTCAATGAAATTGCTATTTCTTTTAATTTTGAGCGATGCATTTTATAAAAAGTGTAAAACATTTGCAAAATTATGCATAGTTTATGTAACATGATGTCGATTTTTGTAAAAATTTATGTGAGATGGCGTGTAATTGCGTGATTTTTGTTCAATTTTCGTGGAGTGTTTAGTAAAAATGTCGTTTTTTGTATAATTTCAAGTGACATGATGACAGTTTTTGTATAATTTATATGATATGATGTCGATTTTTGTAAAAATTTATGTGAGATGGCGTGTAATTGCGTGATTTTTGTTCAATTTTCGTGGAGTGTTTAGTAAAAATGTCGTTTTTGTATAATTTCAAGTGACATGATGACAGTTTTTGTATAATTTATATGACATGATGTCGATTTTTGTAAAAATTTATGTGAGATGGCGTGTAATTGCGTGGTTTTTGTTCAATTTTCGTCGTGTGTTTAGTAAAAATGTCGTTTTTTATATAATTTCAAGTGACATGATGACAGTTTTTGTATAATTTATATGACATGATGTCGATTTTGTGAAAATTTATGTGAGATGCTGTATGACCATCTAGTAATTTTGTTGGCAGTACCTCTGCGGCAACTAAACTCCCCTAATGCAAACTGACACTTTTTCTGCTAGGTTAGGTTGTTTTCAGTTTAAGGTTATATTTTCTGAATAGGTACATTGTTGCCGGATCTCTCTCTCTAGTCTCGACATCAACTCGTGTTCTTTTAGATCTGGTCTGTCCTTTTTAAACTGTAACTAGCATCGTTTAATGGAAATTTTTTGCTGTGATCGCTGGTTCGACTCCAGCCATGGGACATCGCAGGAAGCTTTTTTTTTTAAAAATTAAAATAACGGACAAATATTTGTTAAGTCACTCATATATTAGCGCTAAAACATTCCAAAAATAATATGAACATGAAACAATTGAAAACAAAATTTAGGTTATAACAAAAATAAATTTTCATAGATCTTTTAAAGTACATCAACACAAACTGCAGTAGCTTTGCAAGAAAATAATATAAGCAGCGACTCCAACACGTATTAAAAGACAACGAAATTCAAAATAATAAATAAGTATAACTACTTATTTATTGTTTCATACAATTCAGCTTAAGTAGTTTCTGAATCGGATGATTTCTTAACACCAAAACAGGGTAAATCTTGTCTGTTTATCTATAGATAGATAGATATTTATTGGTGCTAATATGCAACAAGTGCACTTACGTAAGTAAAAAAAGATTACAATAAAATTAAAACTAATAAGAATCATCGGTTCAAATTCAAACGTCATTCAAGAAGGACACGAAGTTGGCGACCAATCAGAGCCCGGCATTCCAGGTCCGCGTTGTGCCATCTAGCGAACTCAAATATGCGACCGGTTAAGCCATTTGAGGATGACGAAATAGAAAGTTCTACAGAGTCGGTGATATCATAGCAAATTCCATTGTCTGTGCTGCAAAAACCATTGCGAATAATTACACATTTTATGTTGAAAATTGAAAATAACCGCCGCGTAATTATGATCTCGCTATATAAAATAAGTAATTCATTTTTGAGTATATTTTTAAACTATTTCAGGACTATATTCGCAGAATCCGAAGTGCAACTTTCACTGGCTGTTTGTAATACCGGACCTAACGATAAAAATAAAATCATTAATTCTGATGAAATCACGGGCGAAATCAATTTTTTAAAAATTGCATATATCCTTAATCACACCAAGCTACACATTTCAGTTCTTAAAATTTAAATTTTCGAAAAAATAAGTTGTTTAAAAGTTGGGGCTCGTGACGTAACAGCAGTGAAATGGCTTTCCGATATTCACATTAAATCTGAAGCAGCTCCGTGGTGTTGTGGCACTAATGGATGTAGCTAAATTTGTGCAACATGAACGTAAGGGGTTCAAATCCCGGTCGGGCTGAGATTTTTTTAAATATAAACAGCCATTCTGCAATACACGAGAGAGACAGCCAATGGGGCAGAAGAGAGAAAGAGATCTACCAGTTTGAAATTCAAAATATTTCCGCGAAAATTCAAATTTAAAAACAACCGCCGTGAGAAGTGCGCGCGCACCAAGATGGCCGACACACCGCGAAATTCAAATTCAAATAATGGAACTTAGAAAAAAAATCGGAAAAAAAAATTCAAATTTCAAATATTCCCGCCAGAAATCCAAGATGGCCGCCGAAGTCCGACGCGTAATTCCAGAAGCAAATTAAAAAATCTAATGCGTAATTTAATCAGTAGCACATATGTAAATTACATATCAAACTTCATATGTGATTAATTAGATCAAACCGCGAAATTAATTAGATCAAACCGCGAAATTAATTAGATCAAACCGCGAATAAAACCGCGAAATCCGCGAATTAAACCGCGAATTAAGGGGGCGTGGCTTAATCGAATTAAAAGGAGTGGGGGTAAAGTGTCCCCTTTCTACTTCCGGCGGTCTCGTTGCATAACTCGCAATTGTATTTCGGGATATCATATTTTGTTTGTATGTAAATAAAAAATACATATGTACGAGATTAATTCCGCGAGTTCCTGTAATAATCCGGTGCAGTGGCGTAGCGGAAGTATATTTCACTCCTGAACTCGTCGAAACCGGGCAGATTCGCTCATTACGAGCCGCTAATTTGAGCTGTGAGTGTCTACCGAGCCCATAAAAAACAGAGTAATTCTCGGAACCATTAATGCCATTTATTGTTATTGGGCAGCCCGGCCGATCAAGGCTTTATAGGGCAAGGCGCTGCCATTAACTCAAAAATAAGCGCAATCTTGCGCCGAATTGTAAAAATCCGAGAGCGGCCAATTTTACACCTCAATGAAGTTGTAAACTTTACAGCGCCATAACTCCGAGTGGACGCGGAGTTCACATAACCATCAAAACAAATAACCTGGCGGGTAGTTTAGGGCACCTAACCCCACAATGGTTGTTGAGAATATTAAAATGCTTTGTGGAAAGGGCTCGATCCGCTGATGTGTAAAACGCATTTTCCCACAGCGCCAGCGCGTGGCAAGTGAGCTCTCTGCGACCGCATTGTTGTGGGATGTTCGATATTTACGAGCTGCCGCTTGATTCCATCATTTCATCTTTGTATTGAGATCCAAGATAGCTGCTCTCATGACGCGACAATTGATTTAATGCCCAATTCATTATCATCACGGGATGTTATGCAAGGACACTGAAAAAACTGCGAACGTATCTAGCAGACTGAGTTTAAAAATATAAAAAGCAAATGATAGCAGTGAGAAAATTCATATTAAAAGTAATTTTTAATAACGCAAATAAAATTGAAATATAAGCAATTAATATATTTTTTGTTTGCTGAATCAGGAAAATTAATCTCTTATCACATAGTTATATACAATACGAATCTGGTTAAAGTGGTTAACTATTTCAAGCAATGAATTATTACAGGGCAGTTTAGAAATGCAAACGAGTTCTAATTGTTTACTTGAAATCCCCCCTCTTGCTTACCCATTTAGCCTTGCCGACAAATTGTAGAATTTATAAATAAATTTAGAGACTATAGATAATGTGAAGCGTGAGTGAGTGCCAAGACAAAATGGACGAATAAGCAACAAAAGTTGGTGTGACGAGATACGCTACAAAAAATGTAGAGCTAGTAATGTTTAAATTTCTATGTGATAAATACACAGAGGTTGTAGATTTTGAAATTCTTTATTCTAGTAAACAGCCGATTCACAATTTCTATATATTCTTTGTAAATATGAAACAGGATTTGCCCTAGCTACACCAACGCTCAATAACAGTAATCAATAAGCTTTCAATATATAGCCAATTTGTATTTTTGTATTGCAATATTTACCTAAGTAAAATGCGTTCAGTTTTGAACTGCCACCAGTGTACGTTAGTTTACGTCATCTGGCTGCTAAAATATTAAG
Organism: Agriotes lineatus; assembly: GCA_940337035.1. Taxonomy (NCBI): domain Eukaryota; kingdom Metazoa; phylum Arthropoda; class Insecta; order Coleoptera; family Elateridae; genus Agriotes; species Agriotes lineatus. The sequence goes on from CALNHX010006120.1 coordinate 75,678, forward strand.
TGCAGCAAGCGCGAGCAGTGGCAATGGAAATTCTTGCATAGCACTTGAAAGGAACGGCTTCGTCGCTTTGCCAAATTAGACCACCGCTCTAAGAGTGCACTTTAGTGCGAGGCATTGAAATTATGTCCCGAATTTCAAAGTTCTTCTTCCGAATCAGATCCTTGTGTAATTTTGCGGGCTCTGAATAACTATTAGTTGTAGATACTAATCGACAGCCAGGTGCTGCAAAGGGTCAAGAGAGTGGTGCTCCTCTTTAAGCAACGTGAGGAGCTGAGAAATAAGTGCATTGCGTACCTGCCCGCAATTAATAAAGGTTGGTGGTTTTCCGGTTTGAAAAATCTGTACAATTAGCTAATTGCATCACAATGCATCAGCGCGCGTCCAAAGTCAGGTTGCGTTTTTGGGTGCGGGCGAAGGTAATCATGGCACCTTGCGACATCAAGTGTCAGTTCATCTCTGCAGTATCCAATTGCATCGCAAAACTCGGCGAAATACTGCTGAAGAACCGGTGTTCATGGAGTGGCGGTTTGGTTTAGCCATGACCATTTGTTTTAGGTGAAATACTATTTCCTCTTGTTTCATTTGTGTGTATTTAATGCTATTATATTTTTGTGTTACACTGATTGTCCGAAGATTGGCTTTTATTTGAGTAGAAGCTTGGGGTTTATTTTTTCAGTATTTCAAACTACATTAGGTCGCCTTCCGTAGCTTTGTTACATTATGTATCCGTAACCTCGACTGCAAAAAAGGTAAAAATTCTCTTGTTGTAAACTGAGCTAGCTGTCAACAAGAAGGCAAATAAGTATAAAAACTACACACAACGAAAGCATCATAGCGAGAAACACCATTACAATAAATACATCACAACAACATTATTTAGCTAATTCTACATAACGTTAAAGAACTTTTGTAGAAGTCGGATTGGGGAATCACAGTGGATTCAGCATTAGATTTATGCCGCCCTTACAGACCGTAGCAACCAAGACCACATTTTCTGGCCAAAACCAGCGATTCTGCCACTAAGTCATCTCCACTACTAGTAGAATAAAATAACAATTTAGTGAAAACGCTAATGGGCAATAAAATCCTCAATAAAAGTCGAAATCTAAATCCAAAACTGCAATCTTAGACAATGCGAAATTGAAGAAGTATAAATTAGTATATTACACAACGAGAGCTGTAGGAAGCATATTACACGCGAGTTGGAAAAGTTACGCACAAGCCGCGTAGCGGCGCGTGTGTAATTCCACGAGCGTGTAATTGCTCTATAGCTCGAGTTGCGTACTATACTTTTTCTACGATCACACTCATTTCGTTAAACGAAAAAGAAATATTTTATTAACTGTCAAACTATCTGTCACACCATCTTAAAAATTAGGCGGCTGCAGTCACATCCCTACACCGCTTCGTACAAACAACAGAAGCTAACTGTAACGTAATAAAAAAAATTACGTGTTAGTCATTACGTAACACTGTTTGTAACAACGAATTTACTAATCAAGTAAACAGTGCTTAATGAGCAATTTACTAATAAAGGAGTAGAAAAACTATATTAATAAACTGGTTTTGCACTAGAATATTGCAGTTCACAACAGTCAGACTTGTGTAGCTCTATTATAGACCCCCTCCACGCGTGTGTAATTAGTTTCTGGTGCCAATAAAAACATATAATTACGTATCTTCGATTACACTAAAGAACAGAATTTAAAAAACGTGTTTAAAGTAACAAACAGCTAGGAAAAGTTGGAAATGTAAATTAACAGCTCAAGGGTGTATTCGAACAGTAAAGGTATGAAGATTATAAGAAGTATAAATTAATTAAAATAGAAGTTCTGAACATACAATACAACGCCTTAAATTATCAAAACGAAATAACTATTTAGAAATATTTATACACAGATTCATCTAGAAAGAGTAGAAATTCTAAGAATATTGGAAAAACTGGGCAAAATGGATTTCATATGGTACACATAGTTATTTGATTCCATTCTGTCATGCAACTTTCTCATTTCTGCTGCTGAGAGGCATTTCCTGTACTTTTTTTAAATAATTAAAAAATTCTAAACTAGTCATATGAATTTCTCTTTCGTCAATTTTTTTTTGTCAAAATTAGTTTCCACATAAGCTTACTGAAATTTTTACTCCGACAAACTTCAGATTGACTTAACCTAAGATAGTTATGATTATGTACTTCTTCATATTAATAATTTACCCGGTGCACCAATTATGTTCTGTTTAATAAACTAGGTGATTTAATAATCTTTCAAATCATAAACATTTTTACTCAAGTTAGGACTTGCAATTGTTCTAGAATTTAAATTACTTTTTTTGTTCAAACTGTACATCGGTTGTGTAAATTTTATTAAAATAAGGTTTACGTTGATAGTTCACTCAACCTTTCAACTCAAGAGCTCCCATGAATATGACCTCTAAGCTTATTTAAGTAATTATTAATTAGGCAATGCATAGTTTAATTTATTTATCATGTCTTTTTTTTTCATAAGCATAGCTTCTTAATTTTCTATATACAACACTAGTCCAACCTTTCTATAACGCTCTACGGTCGCTATCTGTTACAGCCAATTTACGAACTTTCCCCATATACTTGCCATTATATTATGCTCACACTCCATTGTTTGGTATATGCCAATTAAAAACACATCCTTTTACTTAACACTTTAATTGGAAAACTATTCTATGTTATTTGATTGGTTACTATAGGTACTGCCTATCCTGGAAAAAATCTGCTAAGATGTGTATCTATCACAATTTTTCAACAATTCCTTTGTTACCATTTCGAACAATCTCAGAGTTGCTATAATACAGCTAATTGGACAAAATAAAACAGCATGTACTCAGATTATGTGCAGGATACATCAGCTATAACATTGAACGTTGCTCTAATTTGTCAGCAGTAAAATCTATAGTATTTACTAATTAAGTGTAGTTAAATAAAAAGAATGTATGTGAATACATAAAACGCGAGTAGTTATAGCTCACAGAGTTGTTTATATAACTTGAATGATAATGTTTTTTAAATTGATTTTTGGTCCAGGTCAAGCGTTATCTACTTTCTTTATGGTTTTCAGATTGATTTAAGATCTATTTGTATTTCATGTGAAAGTAATTTGCGAGTTACGCCAATTAGAAGATGACCAAACTAGCAAAATTTAAAATTAGCTTTTGGTGGAGGCGCCAAAAGGTTTGCAACAACTATTTTGCGCGAAAAATTCACAATATAAAACTACAATAAACTTAGTAGTCGTTGTAAATACAAAAACAAGACCATGCAACTCACCTAAACTAGCAGTCATACTCTCCAGGTCCTTGGGCTTCCTCTTCCTAGGCCGCCCTTTCTGCCTCGGCGTGGGCGCGCCGTTGAAGAAAGGAACTTTACCGACGGGCTCGATGGGCGTGGGGGGCGGCAGCGGCGTGCAGGGGTGGAACTCGGGGCTGGGGAAAGGGGAAGGGTAGTGCATGGGCCCGGGGTACATCCCGGGGGGAGGCTCCGCCAGGGACATCTCGAAGTGCAGCCTGCAGAGGACAGCTCCGTCCCGCATGCCGAAGTGATCGCCCTTGGTCAGAGGTGAGTTGCAGATGGCGCAGGAGAAACAATGGACGTGGAAGACCAGTTCTCGTGCTCTCATTACCAACTCGGAAGAGAGGATGGTGGCTTGACAACGAGCACAGCGCTTCATGCCGAATAACCTGAAAAAAAACAGTCGTTAACATAGTTATTCAACCACCATGGAGTCCTAGGTACAGTTTACTGTTAACTCTAGAGTGAGCAATATGAAGATTTTCTAACTAAAGATGTAAACTGGTTAGTTTGTGTAATTATAGTTTTGTTATTATTTAAAAAAATACCATAATGTATGGCTACCTATCATCTATACGGATTTTGCTGTCCGATATCGGCTTCCACATGAGTGTTGTGCATATTTGTATTTAGGGTTTGTATAGGAGTTCCTGTATGGAATTTTGCAGCTTCACAAGTAGGTAAGTACTAAATAATATCTTTTGTTTACAATATATTATATTGATTGCTATAGTAATTAGGCCATTATATGCTCACTTAGAATAATTTATAGCTATGTGAACAGACGAAATAAGTTGTGGTGAACCAATATCTGTATATTGACTCATTTTAATAGGCACAAGTGATACAACCACGAACTACATCAATTATGAAGTGATTTTGATATGGAAATATTGATATGAACTGCCCATATAGAAAGAGCTGAGGATTCAACCAGTTAGAAAATCATTAATAAGAACTGAAGAGGCGACAAAAGAGTTGGGAAGCGTAACTCTTGGTGAGCGGATGCAATGAATGAAAACTGAGGAACAAAATTGGACAAGAAAGTCTAGAAAAACCTTTTTGAGAATTCAAACGCTCATTCAAAGCTGTACACCGAATGATGATGATGGAAATCTATCTGTGATGATAAAAAGAAAGTTTTAGAAGTAAAAAATATCATTTGTAAGGAAGATATTAGTTAAAGCAAAGCATAATTGTATTATATAAAGTAACTATGTAGCATCCAAGCGTTAACAACCTTTGCCCTATTGGATAAGACGACAATAAAAAGGGATGATCTCCAAATTTACAAAATCTATCCGACCATAAGCCGTGGCCAAAACAGAGATCCCATTCAAAGGCAACCAAACAAATTTCATGCCACGCAGGGGAGCGTGCTGAGGGAAGAATCAGTTAGCCATCCAAGTATTCCTAGATCACGTGAGATATCAAGGCTCAAGCATAATTCGGTTGAGTGCTGCCCACATTTCACACCGTGTGATTCCGAACAATCAGGTAGGTTGTGATTGAGCCTGACATGCTAATACATGTATTACTATGAGAACTTTATACATATGGGGTACTTGATTATCACAATATGCGGGGTGCAGGACCAGGGCCGACTCCAGGAGATTTCCACTTTGATAAATTAATCATTCGTTACGTACGGCTGATTTCAGCAGTTAACTATAGTTAAGTTCACTATAAAACTAGTGAATGAGCGTTTGCCAAAGCAGCAGCTCAAAGACCAAAAATAAAAATTTAAGTCAAGGCGAGTGCGGGTCTGTGCGCGGCTCGGAAACAAGGTAACATATCAAAAAGAGAATAATAGAAAGCCCCCATGGAGCAGAACAGAGGTTTAGCGTGTAACATATGCTTGACTGGGCGCATTAGGTGGTAACCCTCTGAACTTAGCGCTGTTTGAGGAGCACAAGTTCCGCATTATATAAATCAACTAACTTCAAATAATCCACTTGTGTGCTTAGCTTTGATGCGAGTACCCGTTCCATTCATAAATCCTAGAAAAGGGACCGATCCGCTCTGGCTGGACAAAGCTCGGAAAATATGTAGGTAACAAGGCAGTGCCATCAAATGTCCTTTAATTAAAAAATGGTAAGGTGGTGGATGTCCAGGCGCCCTTCGGATTAACGTAGGCAATTTCGCAGCTTTCTTTCTTACGACTATAATCGTGCGAGAAACAAGTACTGTAAGTATGGATTGGCCATAACTCATGCTTTAATGCTAAGCCATATACAATAATCCCTCTGCAAGGCTGAATTCTTGCTTTCTCATTCATCGATCGGTAAATGTAGTAGAACTTGCACATTCAGGAAACCTTTGTGCGAAGGCTTAACATGAGTTTGAAGAGCAATTTATGCAATTTACTCCGCGACTCGGGTTCGGTTTTAAGTAGTGGAAATATTAGGGCAAATTTAAACGTGGTTGTGGTGATACAACATTTTAAATAATTAGCTTAGACGAAGATAGAGTCCTGTGATAAATACTGTAGTGAAGGTTTCATAAGAAAACTGGAGAATTAAAACCTTAAGAAAATATTGTAAAATTATTCAGAAACTTTATATTTAAAAATAGTTGATGTTTTATTTTTTTTTAAATTTTTATTTTGGTACTCAGCCAACAGCCGTTAGGCCAATTATATGCGTCAATGTACATGTTCCACAGAAGCAAAATATTTTATGGGTACTCCTTCGTTTTAGAAATTCAATCTCACCTCTTAGAACTGAACTGTCATGTTTCAAAAGTCATTCTGCAAAAAGAAATTGTATTTAATAAACTAGAGATTCAACTTTATATATTTGCAATTCCATTACATGCTAAAAATTAAGACTGGCAAGTTGAGATTTCAGTTCTATTTACCAAAAAAAATTTATTTAAGTCATATTTCAAAAACTATACTCTAAACCTCAAATATATCTATGAAAGTAAAAATTGCCGTTTACTTGGTATAAATAATAAATTGTAAGTTTCAAACTGTACTTTTTGCAAATCAAACGTTACATCTACCACAATTTTAATTAAGTATCAGAAATTTCGAAATCTATAGCAACATAGCTCTAAAAAGTTGTAAGTTAGCTACAAAAATTTAAATTCGTGGACTTCCTGAATTGAATTGGTTTAAATTACAACAGAATAAATAACAATGTAAGAGAAGATATTTTTTTAACATATTTAACCTACAAAGCTCAAAGCAAAAAACAACTTTTGCTATATCGATGGTTGACCAGTGTTCAAAATAATTATGTACATATTTAATAGGTAAAAATTGTCCCTAATAAGGCAGATACAGTCAAACGAAACACTTATTAATGTGAATTACAATAATTCGTAAGTTTCTAGTCTGTAACACAAATACTTATCGTTGTATTATGAAGGGGAGGGTGGCGACACAACGAGGTAAACCCGGCCATAGACGAAATAAGCCCGATTATGGTACCGATTAAAATGTAACGTACACAGGTAGTCAAGCACTCAGACACAACATGCGTTTATATACCGGGTGACCAGTTTCAAAAACGAACATAAGCAAAGGCATGGTATACCACAAGGTTACTAGAAACATCTAATTTAATTTAAAAAATAAAGTTGCCTAGATCACAACTTTATATGATGGGGGGTTGAAAGTACTTAGTCATCATTGTCATCAATTACATTACACATATAATTTGTTTACTAAAAATTAAAAATCTGCTATGTTCGGTTTTAAAACCGATCACCCGGTATGATGGCGTGTCAGACATTGAACTTGAAACATTTTCAGTTTACTTATCTATACGATATTGATGATGTATCACCGATTTCGCCTAAAATATTATTTCATAGTACACAGATTATCTAGATATAGAGATGGTCAGACTCTCAGACAAACAAACCGTCTCTGTATCTAGTTGCTCTGTGTACCTAGTACTTGCAGACAATTTGTATAAGAATACAATTTCGACAGAATTAGGCAGTAAATTAGACTTTCTAAAAAAATTATAACGTTTGCAGACCTTTAGTTGTATTGCACATTATAAATTCACTTAGATCAGAAATAAAGTACTATTTCAATAATTGGATTTTGACTAAAAGAACCGAATTTCACATTAAAATAACTAAATTTTGCATCGACACAAGAGGCAATTAGATATAAATACCAGAATTTGCGCTCTAAATTTATTGAATTCAACTAGAAATTTCCACATTGCAATTTTTGCAATAGTGTCCGCGGGGCTCCTTGAATGTATGCAAGCCTTTGATTTGTGTAGTTCCGTCGACTATCTCTTGCACTCGTTTAGGACGCACTTCGCAACCTAAATTGTATAGTTAAGGACCAGGTTATTTTACTAAAGGGGTTTACACTTGATGAAGGGATGAAGGATAAGTTGTGAATGGAGTAGCCAGGCCTAACAACTCCGTACGATATTTATAGCCTTTGTCTGTTCACAAATGAATACACTTCAGAGTTTAAAAATAGGTATATTTATTGAAGAATATAATAAAATATGATACTTCATATATAACAATGTGTATCAAATTTGACCTAATGATACAATTGTACTACCGCTGTTGCACAGAGACTCTTTATTCGCAATAATAATATTGCAACTTGGTCCAGTAAGCCGACACTAAAGCCGATTCTTGCGTATGGGCAGTTTAAATGGTACATGTTATGAACTAGTTTTATATTCTAATGGGCAAACAGAAGTTTGGACAAATGGAAATTAAATATACTACTAACAAAAGTTCACAGAACACAAATTGAATTTCAACTACCTCTCCCTTCAAGAACTTAAACTTTAAATACAAGAATTACGATAAAATATATAAATTATAATTTTATTTCGAATATCAGAAATTATATTTACCATATTCCCAACATTCGGTGGATAACTGAAAATTGAAATTTTACTTGCTCTAACCTAACTCTTAAACAAAATAAATTGAACTTCATTTATTAAAGCCAAATTTCAAGTTATACTAAGTATATTTTGTGAAATAAAAGTTAACTGAATTTGGAATCTGGTAGCTTGAATTCAAGTACATGTCAGATATCGACTTTTTGGTTTAGGGAATTAATCTTACATACTAGAATTTTACTTGATCCTTTAGAAAGTCGAGATTAAAAAAAATACTATTACATACCTACCTACATACGAAATACTGACATTAAAAATTAAATGTTATTTGTGAGATACTAAAATTTACGTAACATAAATTGAATTCATATTACCATAAGAACATTTTCTATACCTAACATAAGGCATGAGGCTGTGTTACAAATTAGATTGGAAGGATGCATACTAATAACTGTACTTCACATACGAGTTAAGAAATATTCGAATTGAAGTGTAGATATGATTTACTTTGATTGAATTTTAGGTATTAAATACTGGAGTTTACCTTTTAAAATCGAATTCTATATTTCAAAGTTTAGATTCACATCATGGAAGTAGTTGTAATTTAAATTTAATGAATCTAAACTGAACCTTACATACTAAAAATTTAAAATAAAATTTACTAGCCATCAACTCAATTGAGCTTAAGCAAATTCAAGTTTCATCTACTCTGCATCTACGAGCATTTATTTACTTTGATATTCTTTAGATCAATTAGGTATCTTATCAGAAGTTTTGGTTATGAAGAAAGAAATCCAAAGCGAGTTTTCTATTAAAAAATTAGCTATCCTGTATGAGAACTCATACAGCACTTAATTTAGATTATCAGAAGATTAAATTTCCATATTAATTTCACATATCAGAATTGAGTTTCATATTTAAATTAATATATTTTGCCGATATCACCAATTGTTTTCTCTGACAAGTATTTTTTCCATAACAAGAAATGAGTTAGACAGGAGTTAACATAACATTTGGGTTATTCTTATGGTGGACATAAAATGACTAGAAACTTGAATCTGTTATAGAATTACCCTTGAATGCTGATTCTATAACGATTCCTAGCAGTAGAATTATCAGTTATGATTATACATTAATTTTAGGCACTATAGTCTCTGCCTCATCTATAGAACTATAATTTTACATATAGTCTTTTGCATTATCCGTGACTTACCTCAGATCTCAGATAACCTCAGTCGACTGTAAGTACATATTATGTTTCAGACTTTGAATTTTGCTTAGCACCATCATTTTATATTTCTATAAATATGAAGGGAAGCTGTAGGATACAACAGGCCGAATTTAGCCAATAACAGAGATCAATGAAAAGGAATGTCACAATTAAAAAATTCTGTAGACGAGAAGTTAATTATTATACAATCAAATTTTATTTTTGTTTACTACAGCTTGAACTTATTATTATTACAATTACACGTCATACAAAGAAATTTATAAATTCATCAACAGGAATTGAATTTCATTTACCGAAATTCAGAATCGAATTTGATATTTCAACAACCAAATTTTGTATACCACAGGTTGTCGCTTATTAGAAATTTGACGCAAGAGAAATTATTAAAGTTCAGAGGCGTTTATTTTAATTACGCAAGCGAACTTGAAATTGACGAATGAGATATTAAATGTTTTGGCAAGCTAATTTAGGCACTTCGTACAATTTAATTTCATCCACTAGTAGTAATGTCATATTACAGTAAAGTCTTTACAAGACATACAAAACCTACGGATTTTCTAGCTTTAATAAAATACATTTATGGTATGTACCAACTCTTCTTTGTACAAATTAAATTTGGTAAATCATCAATGTTAATTAGAACAACAATGTTTTCATATATCAACGAATACACTTTAAATACGAGCGGTTAGAAGTTAGAGGTCCTTAATTCAATTACGCAACATATATAGAATCATAGAAATCGTGTTGTTGTATATACGATTCCAATCGCCAAGGCTGCAAAAAATTCCGGCCCCCGCGGGATTCGAACCGAGGACTTCACTAGCTGATTAATCAAATCTAATTAAATTAAAATGACACAGAAGTGTTTTCTTTTACGTGTACGGAAATGCAAGGACATAACGGATTCTCCTATGTTGAAACGTTGAGGCATTGGTAAACATAAAAGAAAAAATGTCTATGCCACCAACGTCCTTAATTCATTATCACTGTTTTTTACCAGATCACAATCACTGCCCATTGTGTTTATGATCATGGCTACTTGATAACTGCACGCCCTAATGAAAACCTAAAATTTTGATGGAAATTGTAAGATAAACCGTTTCTTTCACGCTTATGCATTAAGAGTATATTATTTTCACGTTTTTTTAAATGCAGTTACAGATAATAACCTAAAATTTTAAAAAATGTTAGAAATAAAAAAGCTAGAGCTAAAAAATATTTTAAATACAGGTGACTCTTACAGTCAAGTGTAGTTTACGAATATATTTCCATTAGTGCAGTATATAATAGTAAGCATGCGTGCTAAAGTTGAAATCGATATCTTTACATTTGAGGGAATTAACATAAAAAGAAAAAAAAACATTTACCTTTAAGGTTCTATAACTTCCTACTAGAGGACTTTATGCTAAGGTATATTAATCGGTTTATTATAACCTAAGGAATCTATGATCAACCAGTGTCTCATTACTTTTTAGACAACCTGTATATCGCCGATTAATTGTATGTTCTCTTTTAGTAACTGAATTTTGCATTTTGCAAACGTGCTTTTACAAAGGATAGCTGGATAAATTGATTTAAAACTAAATTTGAACTTGAAGCTGTTCTTATGGTGGATATAGAGCAAATAGGAGTTTGATTTTGTTGAAGATCTACTTTTGGAATGTTGTAAATCTTCTGTTTTATTAAGATGAAGTGATAAACAGTACTACGTTTAGGTTAAGAATTGTGTTTTCATCAATAAAGAAAGTTTAACCTTAACTATCAAAATAATTATCAGTTCTATACATTGACTTCAGACAATATGGACTCTAGCACGAAATATTTTTAATAATTTATCACGTTTATCAAGGTGTTATTAAGTTCCCACTTATATCATATCATGTAAATAAACTAATGTTAGGGTTTGACGTATCAAGGAAGAAGAGACTAAAATTAATTTAAGTATTATTTAGTTAATATCTACTGTTCGAAAGAAATTCTACGATCGAAAAGCCAATGACACCTCAACCTTAATAATTTGCATCTTACTATTTAATCCTCAACAGGTATCGTTGTTTCACCGAATGTAACTGGTATCGTGAGGTTTTTTAATGGTTACAAGTTATATTTGTATATATTTATTAATTTATAGTATGTCTTCTACATAAGTTTCTATATTCAAATAGTAAAACAAATATGTTTAGGGCAAAAGTGCAACTTGAATTTTCTTTCAATGTTACAAAAATTCTCAATAGAAAATATCAACAAGCATCTTGGTCGGACAATTTCAACTATTTTAGTAAGAATTGGCATTTCGGCCTTTTTGTGTAATATTATTAATACTATACAGTAAACCCATTTTAATACTACCGTAACTACAGTATCTCTGATAGAAAAAAAGTAAATAGAAATAATAATAGCAAATCCCCCTCGGCTATCAGGCTTTACCAGTATAAATCTGAGAATGTAATCTTAAATAATAATAATAATAATAATATCAACCATAATTAAAACACTAACAATAGTCAGACAATTTATACAGCAGTAATAGAAGAACATGTGATCATGCGTTCAACGAACCACGAAATGTGAGAAAAGATACCATAATAAATGATTATAGTAATAATAACAATAATTGTAACAATTTAATTCATTAACTGTAATGATACAACCATCATATGCATATGACAATAAAATCAGCTGTAAAGCTCAGAGATAATGAGAACAAATTGGTAATAGTAATAATAACTAATAACATTGTCCCTGATATCACCTTCTTCTACAATAAAATCAGTCCCTTCCCTAATTTTCTACCATCAAAAACTATCATCTTCTATTATTCTACCGCTATTATCATCAACGAGGCATACCGATAACAACGACAAAAGAAAAAGGAAACGTAACTGGTAAGGTGGGGTTGTTGGGTACCTCAAGGTACTTTAACACTGACAGTAAATTTTGTTTCAAAGAATTTTTACACTGGCATAGTAAAATACCTGACAAAAGCACGTTGTAGTTGTAAATATATAATTTTTATAATACTAGAGTCGTTGGGTTATCAAAACATCCTACGATACCAGTTAAGGGTTAAATAGCGACTTCAAAACACATAAAACGGATATTAAATTGTGTTACGACTCATACAAACCCAACATGTATGATAGAAGCGATATCTTCAATTATTGTTGATAATTGTGTTAGTAGTAATTTTGAGAAATGTGTTTCGTTAATGTTAATAATTGCGTTTTATACTAGCAAACTGTGGGGTATCAAATTACCTTAAGAAGTGACTATTTTGTTAAGAAGAGTACATCTTTTTTCCAAATACTTTGTTACACTGACATTTAATTTGCAGGAAAAATACATGTCCGCCAAGAAAAACAAATCCATATACGCAAGTTTCCGTTTTGAACCAATTAATATCGGCATTTCCATAAGACAGTGGTGGCCATAAATTATCCGCGGAATTGGTTATGCGTTAGCACAAATGTCACTCTGCACAGAAGTGGCTAATCCACTTCAGATTTGCCAACTCCTGCTGCATTCTACTATTAGCATTTGACAACGGCCCGTGGGAGGGACGCGGTGGCTTCGTCTTTTGACGCCGCTAATTATCTTGCTCGAACTCGTCGCCTCAACGCGGATATTTTGTTACTGGTGATAGACACGCAACCGATGATAAATTTATGGCTTAGCTTTTTGCCGCTTTGCGGATTAGCGGCTTTTTCTGCGTTTCGCGGGCGAACACGCGAGCCACGGGAAGCTGGAAAAAACGCACAGCTTAGAGCAGATTATATGCCTCCACGCAAAAAACCGGACCGAGATACACCAGTTCCGTCTAATGGCCCGAAAGAAAGGTAATGAAACACTTTGTTGGCTAAATTATATGGCAGTCGCTCCTCCTGTTTGTTTTCGAGGCTGACGGCTGGTATTTAATTAGTTTAGTAAAATTGAAATTCAAAGCAAAACAAATACAGAATCAACCATTTGCACATTGTATGGGCCATTACTTGTAGAATAGTAATTGAAGGTAGACTCCATTCACTCGTAACTTCAAAATAAAATTTTACAGTTGGACAGGCCATCATGCTGAAGCAAATTAACATCCCTAACGTCTTTTCCAAAACGTAGCTCACCAGGCTGGACCAATAAGTGGAAATTTCACTAACTGTGAGAACCTACAGCTGGTTATATGCTCAGAATAAATCCATAAATAACACAAACAAGTATTACCACGTAGAAGAAAAGCGTAGATCGATCAAGCTGTAGGGAAATATTTGTAAAGTATTTTAACGCTATGGCATGTAATTCACTCACCCCTTAGTTGGAGTTCAGGCTTATAAGTGAAAATTTTAAACTTCAGTTGTCCATTTTAGGATGTGGTGATGCCCCTCAATATAGAAATACACAAACGCATCGTCACCACTTAGTAGAGAAATTAAAAAGCTACTTGTTTCTAACAAATCTGCTTAGAGGAACTGTTTATCAACAATCTCATACCATTTGTTTTTGACCAAGAAGTAACTAGAGAAACGTAATACTCCAAAAATTAGCCAACAGCGTCAAAATTCCCTAACAATGTGTGATGGTAACAAAATAGCCCTAGGTATTAATTTATTAGTCTTGTCAGATAGAAAGCTGCAGGCGTCATAAAATATCTCTGTTATCCAATCCGGCCTAACTAAAGCGTAAAGGACAGAAACATAGTATTCTGTTCTGCACATGGTAGTTTAGTAGGGAAAAACAATTAAATGAGAAGATGCATAGTTTAACCACCTTTTAAATCAGGAAATGAATTAAGACAAAGAGTCCAAAGTCAAGGATGCGAAAATGGAAAAGCAGAGGAAGCAAAACGGAAAGAAGTGTTGGAAGTAATAACCAATATGGGAGAAGCTGTTAAACTAAGTTATTCCATGTAGATCTTTTTCAGCTTTTGCCATAATGCAAGGTTCTATACACTGCGTATAGTTTTTTGGCTTGTACAATGCAAACCAGATGGACAGTTTTGCTGTTCTCCTTTTTCTTTTCCTTTACTTGTTTGATTATGCATATATGGGTCTTGGACATTTCTGCCATTTCTGACCTGTGACAATACATACTTAGAAGGAGAATGTAAGAACATGTACAGCAAACAGCCAAGGAATTTCATTAAAATCAGTAAATGAATATATGAGAGAATAGGGAATTCCTAAATTTAAATAAACAAGTGAAAGGTTGTAAAAAATAAGGAAAACGACTCAGCTATGTGTCTAAATGGTTATGCAAATACAGTAGCCTTTAATTAGGTTTTATGAATCTAGGACAAAAAAACCCTGGACAAAAAAACCCGGACATAAGACCCCCGGATACCAAAACCCCGGACTAAAAACCCCCCGGATAAAAAACCCCCGGACTAAAAACCCCCATCATAAAGAAAACAGCCTCAAATCATGTGGGGTCCGTGGGAGATTATTATTTTTATTAATAATAATGAATTATTAATTATAATTACTACTGATGCAAGAATGCAGATCAAAATGACACAGGTAAAAAGTAGGGCATTTATTTAATACAAAATACATTAGCAGGTATCTTTGTATTATAGCTTCTGTTATCAGTGGTAATCATAGTTTTCCAATAAGAAGGCAGGTGATTACTATTTCCTAAAAATTGCAAATGGATTCTTGCATGAATACGAAATGATAATTAATGATTGGAAATTGGCGACAGACTAAACTAAATTGGCTTTCTCTGAAGAATAAAAGACCGACATATCAAATTTTGCAAACCCGCCTGAAACAAGTATTCCAAGAGCCAATATTATACAGAGTGTATTAAAACGTGCGGAGAATATTTACAGCATGCAATTGTATGTCAAAAATTGAACCAAGAATTGTAATTATCATTTGGTCTTGGACGAATAGTTTTAGCGCTGAAAAGTTGTTAAATTAGGCAACGTTGTGCATTTCGACAGCAACGGATTATGCATTCACAAGGCGAACGTGATTTAGAAAACTTTTTAATTGCCGTAAATAATAACATTAGGTTGTGAATTTTCTGTATGTGTATTATATTAAATAAATACCCCACTTTACATGTCTCATGTTTTATGCATTCTTGTATCAGTAATGAATGATAATTATAATTAATAATTTATTTTCAATAATAATAATAATAATCGCCCACGGATCCCACATAATGTGCGAGTGTTTTCTTTATGGTGGGGGTTTTTAGTCCGGGGTTTTTTTATCCGGGGGGTTTTTAGTCCGGGGGTTTTTTATCCGGGAGGTTTTTAGTCCGGGGATTTTTTGTCCGGGGGTCTTATGTCCGGGTTTTTTTGTCCAGGGCTTTTTTGTCCTGTAACGGGTTTTATAATATCATACTTGTAAATTCTCTTTTATAATGGCTGATTTTACTTATTTAAGGCCTGGATTTCCCTGCGTAGCTCATTGTATATAATTAAAATCATTGGGATTACCAAATATGATTCTTCCAAGTTCTATTACTCTAAACAAATGTATCTCCAGTATCACCTTTAGACATTGTTGATACCTTTCTGGATATAAAAATATATTTGAAGAGAGCGTTATAATTTTATTATCAAAAGAAGTGAAAAATATATGATTATTCATCAAGTACAAGGTTTATATACTAGGTCAACTTATGTTTTTTATATTTTTTTGCATGAAACGAATATTGCGAGTAAACAAATATTCGTTAATATTCTCTGGATATTCATATACATATTATGTTTGCAACTAAAAAAAATAATAGTTGTGGTTATCCTTTTATCGTGTAAGAAGGCATGTAGCTACAACTAAGTGTCCAACTGTCTAAACCTTGCTCTAAACTAATAAATCGTAGGTATCTGCACATTTAAGTACATACATACTTCACAAAATACTGGACAACCTGCGAAAATGTAACAAAAGTCATAAGGGACAAAACTGACTGCTCGCCAATGCAGCCCTAAACTACTAAGAATGCCAACTACACATTTAATACTCTTCATCTCTAAAACCTCTCGAATTCTAAATCCCAGACTGAGCACAAAGGTCCTTCCTTGGCAAAATTTCAGGGCTTTAAACACCCCGCAACAAAATAAACCATTCAACAAAGCCAAATCGTTCCGTTACATCTGTATCGCAGTGGGCCATGGGCCGCGAAGGCCGGCCTGAATGCAGGGTTGTATAATAGCGAGCCGGGGCCCCGGCACCCCCGTGGAGCGGCCACAAAGTGCTCCAGCCGTTTTACCCACAGAACTCCGCTCCGTGTTTGCAGAAATGTTTTTTCCGGGTGCCCTTGTTTGTTTCCGCCGTAATGCCCTGCCCAGGCCGTATTTATATTCAAATTCGCGCCGAAGCGGCAGCCAAACCTGATCGCTGTTTCTAGATCAATCCCGACACGCACCTATTCCGCTGATTAGCTCAGATAATCGAACTGGTTTATGTCAACGCTCTTTTGGACATCAAAAGGTCCAGCGAGGAGAGCGAGAAATTTCCAACTGTTGAAATGCCATAAATTTAGCGACATAGTTTCTATTAGAATGGTGGCATGTGTCTTTATGTTGTTGCAAATGGCAAGTGCTTGAGGGGGGGGGGGGCTAAAATAGAAGGCTGTCTTTCAACTACTTAGAGAAGCACTGTTATTGTTACTTCACTTCACACAAAAACAACAATAAATGTCGTTTATATAACGTTGTTTAAACCACGTGTATATAAGGTTGGACATAGGATTATCCAGTTTTCTCCTTTTTCTGTTTTAGGCAAACAATTATAGAAATTGTAACTTCAACTATAAATATATCACTCGTTATATAAATGCTAGCGCTGTTTTTTTTTCGCCACTATTTTCCTCTATCTCTATTTTAATTTTCTATTCTCGAGACCTCAGGTTTCCATCATCCCGTGCCGTCTCCTTCGTCTCTTCATAAATTATATTCCTTCTAGCTTCTAATGGGCTTGATCGTGCTACTCTGCAATTCATCTATGTCACATTCTTCTCTTAAGTTCCTGATTTGTAACTCTATCTATTTGTATAAGTCTGCAAATATGTCTCCAGAATTTGAATTTATTTTGCTTGTACTAGTTTTGCCTGCTATCCAATTTTCTCCATGATATGTCATTCAAATTATAAGCGCGCTCTCCGCTAACGGTATTGTTAATTCAAAACTCGATTTTAAACCGATTTCCTCCATATAGGCTGCACAATAACTAGTTTCCTGCTCCTTTGCGAATTATTCTAATCAACATCGTTGCATAGACAATGCAATCATGTGTGCAACATAATATAATGACGGCCATACCACACTAAAGATACCGTTCAACAGATTACGCACACTGGGTGTGTATAATAATTAAATCGCTATGACGTCTTCAAAAATTGATTTTCAATATGAACGCTTTGAACGTTTCTATTTTGGTGAATGGCTGACTTTCAATATTTAACTAGTAGAACACCGAACCTTAAAGTAAGATATTAACCAGACTAAAAGGATGCTATAAATAAGTTAATAAGCAGATGGTACTATGACATACAGGCAAAAACAACAATTTACAGTGGGTTAACTGAATGAAAAAAAATCTAGTTCTACAAATATATTTGCTGTATTTACCTTTGATTGTACTTTTCCTTATAGATCACAAAAATCGATTAACATCTAGTAGTAGAATTAATATTGAATGACGATTATATTTCTAATTCTGATTATTTACCGTTATATTAAAACTAACGTTTAAAAAATACAGTAATCATACATTTGCAGTTCCTTGTTATTATTATTATTACTTTTACAGTCCGCATTTCGAAGCTGCAAACTTTTTCATATTTGTACAGAGGTCTTTTCGTCTACCTTAAGATTGCCAAAGATCTTTAAAATAGTGAACGTATCAGATGTTGGAAGACCTAATTTCTTGAAGGTTGTGGCACTATGAGAAAATGTCAGTATTCAGTAGGCCAGAAGAACATCAATAATTTAATAACTCGGTAAAACTACTACGAGAAGTAAGAAGAAGCTCTCCAGAGATTCCTAAAGAGCGTATCCTCCGGTTGGCGAATCAGGAGAGGTCCTAAAACCAGGATACCGGTGAATAGTCATAATAATCAGGCGAGGGCCAAATAGTAAAGGGACCCTCAACACTCACATGACGAAAATAGATTCAGAGACAATATTGCGGCGTAGGATCCGAACGACTTGAACAACGGTAACAGGCTCGAAGCAGGATAAAACTAGGAAATTCGAATACACCGTAATTTCACTAACAGGAGTAGTTAAAAATGGAAAATACGTATATTGGAAAAAGTATACGCGTTACTTGAGGTCGATCTTCAAATTGAAGGCAGAAGGTCAGGGACCAAGGGGTTCCTCCAGAATCAGATAGGAAGATTAAGAAGTCGGAGAAGAATCAATGATAACAAATAGAGCCCTAAAATGACTTCGAGGCCCAACGCGGTAAGTAATAAATAGGGAAAGAGAAAGAAGAAGTATCTTAAATGGGTTATCAAGACTAAGTAGGCTAAAAGAACATCAAAAATTTAATAACCGGGTAAAACTACCACGACGGGTAAGAAGCTGTCTGGAGACTCCTAGAGAGTGCGTACCAAGATTGGATGAAGGGAAGTCCTGGAACCAGGATATCTGTGAATGCTCAAAATAAGAAGGCGTGAACCAAAAGCCAGTTCTCTCAGTACGGCTTGAATGAAGACAACAGGAAACAATAATACTAGGAAATTGGAATATACAGTAACTTTATTAACAGAAGTAGTTGAAGAAATGGAAATATATCAAATAGATAGAAATCGCATTAAGGCCCTGAACAAAACATATAAGACACCCTACGATTTTTTTGGAACTATAGACGGAAATTCAAGCACCAAGAGACAGACGCAGAATAGCGAGGAGTCGAAAGTTTGAAAGAATATTAAGAAAATCAGGCAAATGAGTTCTGGCCCGATATCGTAAATAGCTTTGAGATCCAATATCGTAGGGCATAAATGAACAAAGAGAAAGAAGACGTGAGGAAGAATATATCTTAAATAGCTTATGGAGAGTAAGTAAGCCAAAAGAACGATTTAATAACGAGGTAAAATTACTATGACTATGAGGTAAGAAGAAGCGATTAAAATCTACAGTTCTGAAGTTAAACTGATGCTCTGATCAAACT